>KZ067377.1:73492-83714 GCA_002091845.1 Anopheles cracens | reverse complement strand
GCACATTCCATGCTCCATAAATTGATGCGCTTATCTGAGACTTTCGAAAATAAGAAACTGCTTCTTCTGCTGCACGGCTCTGGCTTCTTCGACTTGAAGACAACAGTGCAAGAGGTGTGTCATATTTGAAGGAAGCTTTGCACAACCGTAAGGATCGTGCGGATTAATATGATCCACGTGGATGAGAGTCGTTTTGACAGCTTAAGACTGACTTGACGTAGTATAAGAATCAAATACAGATATGATTTATCTGTTATTGCTATCCGTACATTTACGTCATACTTCGTGACTTTTACCAACATCTAGAAACAGTAAAGTCTTCCAAATATGGAACCTTCCTGAGATGGCAAGTCTTTTACCTCTCAGAGACGGAACCCCTCCAAAAGATAAATCTTCCTAACCTAAACGATCCTAATCGACATGGTTTTGAGCTTCCAGATTCCCTCCTCCGATTTTGCCTGTCAGTACGTTTTGGGATCTGTTTACAAAGTGTACTTCAAGAGTTCTGCAACCCACGATAGCAGTTCCTTCGGTTTCTATCTTAGGGAGGTTTTAAGGTATTTAGAACTTTCAAAAACGTGACACGATGATCAACTTGTGAAAATGTATAGAATAGAAGCTAATGGCACCAATATAAAACCCATTGAGTCAGTGTTCTACCCAAATGATATCGTTTGTTCATTGCGTAAAAAAGTACACTACTTTCCATCCAACTCACGAACTCAAAAATGTAGAACAAAAATCTACAGACTCATGGTACGGCACGTGCGCCTTCACGCAAAATACGGCACAGTGAATCAAGAGAAGAAAAAAAACAGTCATTTGAAATTGTCAACGGATCGTTGAGTTCTGTTATTGATATTGAATGAAAAATTGAAATCAATTCCTTCCAGCGACCGGCGTGCCGATGATAGAAGGGCGATGCAGTGTACGTAGGGATGTGCGCGGCACACGCGCGAGGAGAACACTAGTGGCGGAATTAATTATTATAAATTGTTCGCAACCGAGCAGCCGTCGGATTGCACACACGTGTCACGAACTCAGTGAACATGAAGTTTCCATTTTTCCCGGATTTTTTTGTTACTGCATCAAAGATGTCAAACCCAACGAAGTTATTTATCCGATTATGTCCAAACTGTCAGCTTCACCTTCGATTGCTAACTGTGCGGATAAAAAATCGCTACAAAATCATTCCAATAGTATTCTGAACGATTTTAACATCGAAAAAAAAACGTATTTTCGAAATCGAATCAGATTTCAAGAAATTGTAAAATCATTTCAACACATCTATTTCACAAATTGTGATGGGCCAACCTTCTTTTCCTTCCATTTCCTGTACGTCCGGAGACACCGGAGCGGATCAGAACCTTCCAAATAAGATCGCCCGAATAGGCGATATACATCGGAACGAATTTTAAATCTAATTTGCTCGGCAAATGTATTGGTAACACGGGTCGGCCAGGCCACTCGACTCGTCCCTCGAGGGAGCGCGATACCAATCGTAGCGGAAATGGACTTTTCATCTGCGAGACGATTTGCCCCATCTTTATTGCATTGAATCATCAACCGTTCGAGCCCTTTGGGGAGGTTGCCTTATTAGCGACAGGCAACTCGAAAGCTGCATCTTGCTACAAAAAAAAACACATAAGAAGTTTGCGTCTAGAATAGAAAAGAGGATTTGGAAAAAAGGCTTAGGCAAAGAGCAAGAGAACAGATCCGAGTAGAAAATAAGATACCCAAAACGAATTGGTTCGTTTCCTTTCAAGCTAATAAACGTGTTGTACAAGTGAGTATCAAATTAGCAGCAAGAATCAGACTAATTTCCGTCGTTGTTTGCAGCGCTAGCTAGAGAATACCTTCGGAAATACCACTCCGATTCACCGCAGCGCGCCAATATCCATCAGATTATTATGCGAGAGTTGTATCATTATCGGTTCTCGAACGACCATCCAGCAGTTGATTGCATTCGGCTGGTGCAGTCCATCGCAGTTCTCGCAGAACCAACGCGACCTGTAGCACCTCTGCTCGGGATGTGCGCCACCAAATGGGACAGAAATCAAACTCAAGAGGACGATGCAAATCGAGCTCGAATTCAATTTACGTTCAGCCACCGGCAACAACTACGCACCTTCCCTTCGAGACGCTACCGCGCTTGGACGTTGCAAGCGGCGACTGACGCTGCCAAGCCGAACTCCGCAAAGCCAACACACCGAATGACCGGAACCATCAAATACCTGTTCTAGAGAATCATCATATGGACGAGGGGGAGGGTCTGCGGTGTCTAGATGGACCTGGAATGGTAATATTCCGGTGGCACTATCAGCTAGCAGCAGAGCATGCATACCGATGGGAACTTAATCGAATTGCGCGCTCCATCTTGATCAACGTTAATAATGACTGAGACTTCGTGAATACCGACAAAAGCCTGCTCGGAGGGAAAACCTGTAGAATGTGGATGTAAATTCCTGATTTATGAGGCAATACGATGCGTAAAACAGGCTCGTGTGAGGGTGATGATCCAGCGGATGCCGAAGTTTAAATTACCCATCCCGGGAAGTAACGAACACAAAGCAAATATCGTCACCAAGAAATGGCTAAGTCTTGGCAGAAATATTGCATTAATTTTTCATAGCCTCCGGCCGACGGCCGCAACACACCGGCGCGTTCCGGAACTAATTTCAAATCACGATTACTCAAGACATTTTTCAAGCCTCACTTCCCGGAAACAGATGCGACTCACCGGCGACGGTAAAACCGTGATCCGCTCATCGGCGGTTGTAAAAGCCTGACGTGGTAAGTATGAGTGTGAAGGAAAAACAAAATTCGCTCACCTTAGACACACGACATCTTACGTGCCGCGAGATGACATAAGCAACAGGGCTCTCCCCCACTCGTCCGGAGAGGAGCTCCCGCTTCTTTCACAGTGTTCACCACCATGCGGTATCCTAGGTACCGGGTCGAGTTTTGGGTACGCTTGCGAAGGAATGCGTCATTGTCATATTTCGCACACAACATAAAATCCCAGTATAGCGGAGCCACTCGGATGTGGGTTATTTCGCATGGCGCCCCTAAAATGCACGGGACGGCACGACGATAGGCATGACGAAGACGACGACGACGACGCAATGCCTCCTCCACCATGGCGTCATGCACGAGGTCGGGATGTATTATTATAATTTGTCGGCGCGCAGTGCATTGTGCAAGCGGCATGTCATGGCGGCATCGAGTTTCGAATGTACCGGGAGACGAGGGTAAACAATTGCCTTTTAACTATAGCGATAGATAAGTGTCCATATGCCATCGATCGATGTGTGACTCTGAAAAGGTCAAGGTGTTGTACTGGAACACGTATGCAGCATGTGGAATAGAACGAATTACTTTATAAGTTCTGAAATTGAAACACATATCCCCTGCGTTCACGTTGGATATAACTACCTCGCACACAATAGTCAAGTGTAGGAACTTGTAAACTATTGGTGATCTTCCTCTCCAAGACTGAACAAGCGCAGCCTTTCCAACGCAATAACACGTTCACCTTTTAACCCGTCTACCGTGACTCATTGCAATGGCTGGAATGCGCCAAGATTCAACGCCGGCCAACCGTGCCGAGCGATACACGTGTGTAGCAAACCAGAACAACACACACAGTTCGACGTCATGACAAATGAATGTCGTTTTGACGGGGCCTTTCAGTGAAAGACCGATTTCAATTCCATACTCTGCTTTTGTGGCTGTTGTTCTTCTGCACCGGGCAACGATACAGTGCACCACACACACACACACAGTGTATCGGCTAAAAATATTGCAATCCATTCCGAATTAATCATTCCCAGTGGAGGCCCGTGCGCTCTGCTATCGGGTCTTCCACAATAGACGGATGCAGAACGTGCCACTCTGCGGTACGCCATTTGACGAGGAGGAGAACATGGGAAGAAAATAAACGCGCTAGAGAGCCACGCTAGATGACGTGAGATCCGCACATGCTGACGCTTCTATTTCGTCCGTATTAGAGTGTCGTTTGCGTGCCGTATGGGCATGTGTGTTTGTGTCATTGACGTCACAGATTCACCGTGACGACGACTGGCTACAATGTAGTGGAGAGCGCGGGAGTGAAACGGGTTTCCAGCAATCCGTTCACAAAGTGGTGCGCGAAGAAATCGTTCGCTAATGTCAATACGGGCCCTACGGTATGGTTGATTGGAAGAAGCCGGATAATGTACAGTATCTTCTGTTCGGAGTGGGACAGTCCCGTCGCAATCTATCGCCGTGGAGAACAAATCCAAAGGGTGTAATGGTGCGTATAGAATGAACAATCTATCAGCATAGGAGAACAGATTGCAAAAGATACGTCAAATAAAAAGTATACTAAATATAGCTAGGCAATGTACTGCTCTTCCTGGACACTTACGAAATAAAGCTCTATTATTAGTTTAGGGGCATGTGTCTAGTAACGCACACGAAGGTAACGACATTTCTAAGGAAATAAAAAAAAGGTTCAATGTAGTGTTGATACAAAACGACACAGTGTAAAACGTCAAGGCGATATAGATTCATTGGGTCCCACTCTGAGATGGGCATACTGTACACGTTTATCAGCGGCATTGATACCGGTACCGAAGTTACTATTGCGGGAATCGCACCATATGTAAGCTGCGTGCATAAACGAGAATCATTGTGCTATTGCTTGAGAAGACCTAAAAAGAAGACGCACAGTAAAAGATGCTCTATTACGCTTCTCCCAAAATGCTCCACATATTCTTTCCTATTCTATTAGCCTCTTCGGTATTTGTTCTACTTTAGTAGACAAACAACCACTTCATCTACGTCAATACTGTAATTTCGTTTACGATTCGGTGACATCGTCATCACTATCGGTAACGACGTATCAATTCCGCTCAGCAATAAAACGTCCCTACGCCCGCCGAACGAATACTTAAACAAAACGTACGCACACACGCACGTGCGACACTTTAACGACCTAACAAATCACAAAATTAACCTACACGTCTCCGGATCGAAACCACGTCTGGGAATGCTCATTCCACCGCCGCCGGGTGCTTCTTTTCAAACATATCCCACAGAGCTTCAGAGGCCAAACGAAACCTTGCGGGCCCAGCCAGCCAGCCAGCGATAGGCGTGCTGCAATAATTTATCGATTATTACACCGGCACACACATTCGGAAGGACACGGTTCCGCCGGAAAGCATCTGGATCCCGCCGGCTGCGGTTGTTGCTAACCTGTTTATGCCTTTTACTGTCACATTGAGCGCTCCCCCGCACGTCATTAACCATTAACGCATAATGAAGTGCAACTTTTTATCGGGGGAAATATGGGAAATAGGTCACGCAACGGATATTATTGCACGCTCCACCGCCACCGCTGCCGCAGCCGTCTGCTGTCCTCTTGTATGTGTGAGCCATAGTAACGCACAGCTTGGGACGTACCGCTTCCATGAGATTTATCCGAAAATTTACCGGGAATGCATACCTATGGAAATGAAAAGAGAAGAAAATAACGAAAATAGCATCAGTAATGGATTATGCCACCTAATTAAGCTTTACGAATAAATCAATATTTTGTACGGGAATTTCCATAGATTTTCAGGCAATCGCAGGATCAAAATTACGACAAATGTTGAAGTTTTTATAGAAAATATAATGCGGCTGTAAATTCCACAGTCCGCTGGTGTGTTCACAGTTCATTTCTTTATGTTTGAAACACATTAACCACTCGCTCATATAAAACCTACAGTATTTGTATCCTACAAAGAATTTCATTACAATCAAAGCCCATAAAACGCATTTTTCATTATGAATATGTATGAGGAATCAATACCAAACATGCATGTGCAATTAGATGGGCAATATTTTTTATCGGCTTCATTATCCTGCGTCAGTGCGTCGTCGTCATTCGCTATTGATTGTGCACGGGTATTTTGTGCCACCCTATCGAATGAAAACAAACAACAAACTCGACTCATCTGCTACTCGCTGACCCGGACTAGAGAGCTTGACAAATGAAATGGAACAGTCCCGCAGGGCAGGCGAAACGCTATTTCCTTATCAGGAACTTAATTAAAATTGAGCAGAAGAAGTGAAAGGAATACAATTTCCAAATGAAAATGATGGCGTATACTGTTGTGCTCCCTGCTTATTGGGATATAATGAGATTGGCGAAAGGAGAAAGATAAGGTTTAATTATTTGCTAACAAGTGAAAATGTTTGCTACCTAAATGGAAGAGTTTCGGTAAACCGACTCCGCATCGAGTTTGCATATAAATAAATTACATATGCTGCCCAGCCGTTTTGCACAGTTCAGCCCACAACTTACGGAGAATAATCCATGCTCTCGCCCTTGCTAAAATCATAATAATTCAAAATTAGATTTGCACGATGCGCTCAAGGCCTCAGCCGCCGATCATGGGAGGTGAAACCCGATTAGCTTCTTCGCGTGATCGGATTGTGTGTGAAATTTGGCGAATAATATCGCGCGACCGGCACACCTTAAGCCGGCGGTGGTTAGCCCGGTTTGTTTATTGGGAAACCGGAGCCGCATCGGTCTAGTGCGGCAGCAGCAAAACGCGCTAATCTCGTGCTCCACTCCCGAAGTGCAAAGAAACTGCCACCTCCGTGCGCGTACGTAGATAACGGAGACGCACGTCCCACCGAGACCCGCTGAAACGCGGATGCGCCGCGCGAAGAAATTAGATTTTGTTCGGTAAACAAGCTGATTAAACATTTACTTCACCCGCCGGGCTTGGGGAGTTTGGCTTAGATACTGGCTAGGTTGGCTTTGAAAAAAAAAAGTTTGAAACGATGTTTGACATTAGAACGCAATAAAGCGATGTACACGGTGGCCTCTCTAATCTCTGGTTTATACTGAGGTGAGTAACATTCACAATTTGCTTGCGTGTAATCTACTTTTATCTGTCTATTTATCTGTTCACACTGTCAAAAATGAGTTAATACCAAGCATTAGATTCGTGTTTTGTACGTTTTGAAGATACCATCTTAGTTGTAGGTCTCTAATTCATCAAAACTTAGTCGTAAAGTCCTTTTAAACGACATTAGTTAGACTATTAGACTATTAGTTGATCGCAACTGTCAAACTACTGCTTTATTTGATAACCAAAGCCATAGTTATTGATCAATGAATTTAAAACTGTGAACTTTTTCCATCTGTAAATGTTTTATGTTATTTTAAACCGATATTTCTTGCTACAATGGAATAGAGGACCAACATCTAGATTTATGAACATTCGATCCAAATATTCCCTATAAAAAGTTTGATGAGAAACCAATAGGATAAGACGATGTTTAACAACAACATTGTCTGAGCTTATGGTTGCATCGAAATTGCTATTCCTAGCGAAGCGATTTTTGAAAATCGATGAACAATTTTTCTTGGAATGAATACATTTAGAAACATGTTCCAAACTTGGTGTCAATAGCATTCCTAGAATTGAAGAATGTTGGAATCAAAATCCTTGGCTGCGCCGGATAGACGGTTTTTTTCTGGAATACGGTCAATGTAGCCGAGATTCTTCTTCTTCTTCTGAAGTAGGTTTGTGGCTCCTATCGTTCTTCGTAGAAGTCCATAATCAGAAGCGCAATACTCGCGAGCACACAAAAAGACCCACGATATGCCCACCTCTCTTGATTTCATCAAATCGTCCAGAGTATAGCCACAATGTTGAAAAAGAAGGCAGAACTTCAACCACATTCTCCGATCTTTCAAGCAGCGCATCAAGCTGCGTCATAGTGTGCCAGACTTCCAATAATGCAAACAATATTTCGTCTTTCTCCCCAGCTGACCTCAAAATATGTTGGCAACACTTCACGCTGAACCTGGACCGGACCCATGATCCATCCAACCCTCACTGTTCAATCCAACGCGATGGTGTAGAAATGGAGTTATTTTTTTGTAAACAAAACAATATCCACCACCAATCACCTGGATAGCGTCGGCAGATGCCCTCGCCGGAAGGAATGTGCATCGGTGCTGTGCTGTAGAAGCTGGGTAAAGCGATTCTCTGCCGAATACGATCCAGTTTTTCCTTTTCTCCTGGGCTGGTGTTTAGATTCGGATTAACGTTAGTTACGGGAACCGAACCATCCCCGCAGAGAGCCGAAAAGCGTAAGCGCAGCAGCGCACTGTGATTAAATTAATTCTGCTAACTATCTAGCCGCTCTCGGCTTGGCACCCTGGCTAGTTAGTGTGCGCTACCGCCGTTCGTTTATCTGCGACCCTTGCCCGACCCTTGCTCGAACCGCACCGTTGCGCGCCCTTTGGGCATGCAAACATAAACAATCCGATGGTGGACCGGAGCGTGCGCTGCGGAACGGTTTTTGCGCCAATTCGCCAAAGACCAACTGAACCAATATTGGGCACGTGTGTTTGTGTGGAAGTTCGAGGTTAATGCAATTAGTTCGCTACTCTCGCCGAACGCGGGTTTCAGAGTGGGAACGCGCGCAATCGATGGTTCGGTATGGTCTGTGCCTTTCGCATCTGGCCAGCCGTAATTCCCAACCGATGATTCAATCACACGGGTTTTTACGTTGCGCCCTAATTTGATGCTTTTTTCGTAGTACGCTGGATGGTGTTGGGGCAACCACCCGAATACACGGAACACACGAAGAAACTATTAACGTTAGTCAAATCACATATTCGGCACACAAAAAACATCAGAATTTGCGATTTTTGCTTGAGTTTTGCATATTTCAATGTTTTTTTTTTGTGGCGGCCTAATTGAAAATATGATTCATTTTCTGAACTTATGTAAAAAAGACGTGAAAGCAAATACACTTGGCATAAAAAATAGTATAACTTTTCAGTCTGCATATTCTTCCGTCCTAAGTCATATTTGATACTAGTGGAAAATCATTGTTATGATTATTCGTAACATTACCTGGTCTTAAACGTACTGGAGAGCTTAAGATGAATGAAAACATGGGCTAATGGTCAATGTTCAACTAATAAAATAATTTAACCTATAGATATGTATGAAATCTTCACATTTTGGTGCTAAAACTTGAAAAAATCAGAAGTGATCTTAAACAATCTCGTTAGAGTGTAGTTGTGGATACTTTTTTTTTATTTATTTTGCCTCTAATGTTGTTGTTGTGAATGTTGAAAACCTTCTGAAACTTTGTTGTTGAACAGAACATAGTTTAAATGAAGAAGTATTTTAAAAAATATACACGAAAAGACGTTTAGAAGAACGGATAAGACCAGATACAGATTACACCGATGTCCTTAAAATTGCATTAATCTAACATGCAAAGCCTGGATATATTGAGATCTGTTGTTCGTGCCGCAAGTCTTGTTCCAAGTCACCAGACTTTCACGACGAAAGCGAACACAATGTAAAAAGTACCAGTAAAAACCGTCTAATCTCATATAAAACACATTTTTTTGCCCCCGGGCGCTACAAACATAAACTGTTGTTTCGGTGTAACTTTGGAAGCCGGATTTACAAAATCCTGCAACTCATATCGTCCCTCCTACGCCCATCACAAGAGCACGATGTCTCGTCGAATAGAGAGAACAAAAAAAAACACAATGTCGACCTTTTAAGACCAGTGGAACGTGATGTTTACGACGGGCTCTAAAATATCCATCAGAACACGGCCGTTGACCAGTGGAAACCGCTAGGATGTTTCCCCACGCCGGCCACGACTCCGTAGTCAACGAAACGCGCCACAACTCAAACCCACCGGACGATATAACAACAGGGCAGAAAAAGCGCGTTGCTTAGTAAAGACAGGGACGAAAGCAAGCGAGGGCGAGAACAAAAGCATTCGAAAAGAAAATCAAAATAAAATTACATTAAACTTTTCGCGCATTTCGTGACAGTTCTCGAGCGAAGCAAAAAACAAACACCCGATATTGGTTTGCGCGGTCAGTGGAAAGGTAAATGAAGTTATTGGGATCCGTAAAAGACTGTACGCGAAAAGGGACGAAAAAATGAAGAACGACGGCTAAAATACGATGAAATACAAAACCGAACAAAACAAAAAGCGAGCGAAAATCAGAAAACGGGGAGAATGGAAACAGAGGCAATAATTATTGTTTAAAATTTGCATGAACGCTAGAACATCGTTCTATCAGACAACTTTTTAGACCATCGATCACGATTGAGGCGATTGTCAAATTGATGGCAGGTATTACCAGTAGGTACACGTTGGGCTGTCTCAGAACCTGCGGCAACAGATTGGCATT
>KZ067377.1:52930-63906 GCA_002091845.1 Anopheles cracens | reverse complement strand
CGTCTTACTAGAAGACAGCTGCAATTCAGATATAAACTGCTCCCATTTCAGTAATTTTAATCGCAACGTTCCGATCGTAGTTCCTTGACCACTGCTCTCTGATATGCCGGGAATATGGATATCCTGCTTGTTAAATTGCCTTCTGGGTGTCAATGGACACCAAATTTTCACGTTGAGAGTATTTCATAGAATTGACCGTTGGCGACCAAGGCCAAACAGTTGTTGCCAGTAATCCTTCGGCTATCCCCGAATTTGGCAATTTAATCACGGAATGAAACCATTCAACACCGACGCTAAGTACTCGAGGCAACGCGAAAAAGCTCCCATTAACGAGAAAGCCGCCTGCCTGGCGACAGCACCTGCTTTACCTGCCTGCCTGTAATTAGTAACTTTATCCGTGCGTTAAATAGACGAATTGCGAATCCAAAGGTGTATATTTATACCCCCCGCGAATAAGCACGCAGCAATACAACATTTGGCGAAATTTTCCTATTTTCACAGCATCCATCCAAAACCACGGGCACACGGCATGGGAAGGTTTCGGTATCAGACACATACGCGGAAAAGTTAATGATGTTCCGAATACCGGGAACGTGAAATGACGATGTAAACAGTGCGTTGGTTTTTTTTGCCTCTTCCAACAGCAAAAAGGCTGGGTAAGCATGCCTGCGCTGCCGCGTACCTGGTACGAAGTTTTTGTTTTATCCTTCTTTTTACGTACCCCTTGCACAGTTGGAAAAGTGTGAGAACCTTTCTCGGCGTATAACTAAACAGTGGTGCATACGGCGCAATTAGTTTAGCACATATTTACCGCCACACATGAGTAGATCGAGGAAATTTTCAGTTCCTGGACTGATGCTTTTATTATAGCAAGTTTTAAATTTGACAGTTATTCTTTCAGCAAAGATAAAATGGTCCAGAACACCCAGAATGTTCACTGTGAAAGCATCACACACGGGAAAACATTACAGAAACTTGCAAAACAAATGTGCAAAACAATGATATCAGATGTCACTGCAAATTGCGCATTTTACACATATCGCACAAACAAACTTTGAGCAGCTTGCTCTTAGCCTATTTAAGTTTAAGGATGTGTTGGAAACAGTATATTAAATTTTAAATAAAACTATTAGCCTCATCCACAATTAGAACATTGCTTCGCGTATTGTTCATTTATAAGGAGAGCGTTGAAAAAGTTTTTTGGAACAAATTTGTACATTCTTGATCTTTTGTCTAAACCCTTAATTCGAAACATTTTTCTATCTAAGAATTAAGAAATAGAGGATAAGGAAGGTACATGTTCATAAGAACAAATTTAAATTTATATTTTAAATATTCTTCCGGACAGGGGATAGGCGTAATTGTATGTATTTAAGTGAAACGATATGCAACTCATTACAAACAATAAATCAACATTTTCTAAAACGATGAAGTGTGACAGTACTGAGCAAACTTATTCTAATTGCTTATAGGCGATTGATCATCAGTAGTTCATCATTTATTTCGTTACAATAACATTGAATGAAGAAAAAAGCGTGTTCTCATTAACAATAAAGTTTTATACCATTTCAAAACTCATCCCCATTCCATCCAGCACAGCTCAATCAAACGCTTTGAGTAGTGAAGAAATTAAAACTTTCGCTTACCTTTAGTTAAGACACTTGCAGCAGCAGCAGCAGCTCGTACCGGCGTAGACAAAGGGCAACCCTAAAACTATTCCGAACCGAAAACCCCCGCCGAAACCGAGGTCAGCGCACGGACGAGCTTCCCAAAAAGCGTATTTGATTTTAAGCACTCCGGAACAACTTTTCTCACACTCGCATCACACGTACAGCCACACATACACACAGAGCACACCTCATCCGTAACGTGTTCAATGAGGAAGGGGATAGAATCCACACCACCCCTCTTGCAGAGTAGAGCCCTCCGAATTCCGAAACCCACCCTCTCGCCACCCTCCCCAGAACCACATTCCACCGGATGCGGATAGAAACCACCGGAAACGGAGACATGATGTCTCTGCCACTGCCTGTACGATTCTGCGTACGGCGGTGGTGTGGCGTGTGCGAATTTCGACACCATCCGTTCTGTCAAGATTCGGTAGCAACCACCGCACGAAATGCTGCGGAAGAAAGAAGCTTCTTCCCCCTTCTAAGGAAGGAGGTTGAGGGGCAGAAGAGCGAGCAATTGAACGTTTGCCTACTGCGTGTGATTTCGCGTTGCTACCGTCGACCGCCGTCGACGAGTGGGTATTCGAAGGAATCAAATCGATTCCGGGTGAAGGTGACGCGACCCTGGAGAGCCACGGGCGGGCGGCGAACGAGAAACGATAAAATCCTGATTCCGCGCGACAGATACATAATTATAATAATTTTATATTCTTTCCTGTTTTCTTTTTCTTGTTTTCTTTTTTGTTGCGCACGACCGTCCGAAACCCCGAATCAAAAATCGGGCAGCAAGAAGAAAAAAAAATGGCACGAACAGATCGATCAATCAGCGTTTTTTCCACTTTTTTGGAACGTGGAACAATCGCGATCCGCAATAAATCGCTGGGTCACGGCGGCTCGTGGTTGGGAAAAAAGTGAACCTGATGCCGCGAGTGTACCACCCCCGTGGTGGCCTCTACGCAGCGGTGGGGGCGTAGGGCGCAGGGCACATTGTCTAGACGTGAAACTAAAACGAAAGAATATGTCATTAGGCCCGGTGGCGGTTGGGGTGGTCGGGAATTCGGTGTTTTTCGGTAGCTCAAACCAGACGCAATAATAACAATAATGTCCGCTGACATGTCGTTCCAGCGGAGTTCGTTCCGGCCGCAGCACACGCACACGTCTTCAGGAGAGGGCAGCGCAGTTACTTGCTCGTTTGCTTTCTTCCAGGATCACTATTTCAATTTATCCGGTGAAGTACGCGCCAGGCACAGCCGTGTTTTTGCAGCTGCAAGCCAACGAATTTCTGCTCATCACCTTCCAGGGGTAATGAGCCTCCTTTTCGCCGCGCTTCTTTGTCAAGTCAGCACACACGAGCACACAACACACACCACCATCCCACAGGAGCGACCCGCAAGGAAAAAGGGCCCGGCCCCCTGGTGAAGGGAGGCGACGGAAAACTTTCTATAACCCACGAAAAACGGAAACGAAAACGCCACAAACCGATAGTTTCTTTTCCTTCGTTCTCCAAACGCTGACTCAGCACACACACACACTCGCACACCACACAGCACCACTGCGATTGAACTTCCGCTGCAGAAACGATAGATAACGAAGCGCAACCACTCGCTGTGTGTACTCGGATGGATCGCGAACGGGCTCACTAACACCCATGAAAAAATCACACCAAATCACGCACACTACACACGCGCTTCACGGCGCTACGTCGCTTTCGTCGTAGTCCCCCCGCCGTTGTGGAACACACAGGAGCGGCAATGGAATATTTTGTTTTAATTTGCATTCATTCACATACTCTTTTTGCGCAGGATTCACAGGATCCGGCGGTACGGCGGTCAGGAAGCTTGCAATTTAGTGAAACGAGCCGAAACGCACAGGAGCGGGCATCACCGTCCATCGACAGTGAGCACAACCAAATCTACATGGTCTGCCAGGCGACCAGTTTTCTGCGCGCACTATCCTATGTGCGCAACAACGCGGTCGACTACGTAAAGCTGAAGCTTATTAAAACCCACATGCCGTGTCTGGCGGTGGAGATGTGCACGACGATCAGCACGAACGAGCAGGAGGTGCTAATGCCAAAGATACAGCACTCCATTCCCGTGACGATAGTGCCGCGCAACGAATGGTGCCAGTACGACATACCGCTGGAAGTGGGATACGATCTGTCGATCGCGATGCCGTCGGCGAAATCTCTCCGTGCGCTGCTGGACAAGAAGAAAAATCTCGCACCTACCGTCACGCTGTACGCGACATTGAACGACGAGCTGTCGCTGGTCGTCGAGACGGAGGTGGTAACGGTGGCGAGTCACTATCGTAATCTCAAATGTGTTCCAGCGCGAACCGACGGGCAGACTGCGGACGAGCAGTTGACGAACCTTTCGGAAGCAAGTTGCCGCGTCGACACGAAGAAGCTTGCCTCACTCTTCGAGACGATCAATTTTTACGACGTTGTCATGACGGCCAATGTGCGACATGAGCAGGCGTTGAACATAAGGTTCGATATGCGACAGAACGCGTTCGTGAATTACATTCTGCCGGCGACCAATTTCGAATAAAAAGTACTGTAATCTCATTATCGGAATACCGTGAACTAATACATCGAGTAGCTGAGTACAACCTTCAGATATCACTGAATTTATAGCTGACTTATAGGTTCTCGATTAGGAGAGGAAGCTTTCATAGCTAATCACTGTACTATAATTAACGCGTACATTCACTATTACTCTATTTTTAACAATATGTTAAAACATACAATATACATTACGGAAGGGTGATGCACCTTCTCAAAGGATGTATGGAGCAATAATCACTGTCCATCACGACGCAAATGATCGATGGTGGCCCACACGTAGTTACGATTCTCGCGCTGCGTGGTGTTGACCGGTCCGTAACATTCCGGCCGTGGGTACGGATTGTTGCGATCCAGGTAGTAGTTGCTCGGAGCGTGCATCACAAAGCTCAGGTAGGTAAGCCGACGTGGCGCATCCTCATCCGGTCCGGCAAGATAAGTGGCCGGATCGAACGCCTCGCTCGGCGGTGGACTAGCCGTCGTCGGCAGGAGCCAGGAAAGGACCGCGCTCTTCTCGTTGTACGCATCGACGAGCAGTCCCCGAATCTGGGCGTAGTAGGTGTTGTCCTTCGTGTCGACCATCGACACGATGTCCCCGATCTGGTACCAAAAGTTTTCGTGCAGCAGCTTCGGCACCGATTTGGTCGATGCCGTCTCGCGGGGTGATTTGATCGGCACCTTCTTCGTTAGCGTTCGTCGCGATTTCGCCTTCGAACCGTGGTAGGTTCGGCCGTTCTTTTTCGATCCTCGTCGAACCGGTTCGCGGACCGGACAGACGCGACGACGCAGCCGTCGGGGCGAAAACATGCCCAGACCGGTGATTGTGTCGTTCATTTCATCCTGTTCGTCAACGCCAACATCCTGTTGATCCGCGCTCAATACCACGTCCAGCATGTCTTCTAGCGGATGTTTCTCGGCATTTTCGGTTTTCTTGGGAGTGGTTGTGTAGTGTTGCGCTTCGGAATTTTCATTCTCATGCGTGGTCGGTTCGTCGAATTCGAGACGGTTCACGAGTTCTGCATGATCGGGCGGTTGCTCATCCAGTGGTTCCAACGTGGGATTCAGAATATTATCGTGGCAATCTGAACAAATACACCTACGATCCAGGAAGTACCATTTCGCACATTCGACTGACTCGCAAACCGAACATCGCTGCACTTTCGGTACCATTTTTGTGGACTGTCACAGCACCGCTAGAAGAAATTTGCACTGAAAACGGCAGTGGATAAATATCGCACATTGTAAGGGTAATTGGATCAAATTTTACTTACCAAAACTAACGCTAAACCCATAAACAATTTGTATTACTTTGTGTTGAGCAGCGATGCGGTACAATTCCAAGCGCACAGTTGCTTTGTTTACTTTCTTTGGTCTGCTGTCAAAAATGCTACAGCGTAAACAAATCAAAACAACCAGTGCTGTCAAAGTTGGATTGGCGGATTTATTTTCAAATCGACCGTTGAAGAGCTAGTGGAGTATTATTTCACCATTTGAATTAACAGGAAAAGCATCAAATCGTTAGAGAATTATGTCTACCACATGACATGTATTCTACGAATCAACACTGATCAATGCATCAGCATTCTCGCAAATCTAATCGTTAGAGAATTATGTCTACCACATGACATGTATTCTACGAATCAACACTGATCAATGCATCAGCATTCTCGCAAATCATACAAGAATCAGATAGGAGGACGTGTGATATGCACTTTATGACTTAAATATTCACTCAAACCATGCGTCGTACTTTCTGATTTCTTTATTTTTAACTATGAAAAGCGACTAATGTGGATGTATCCATGAGTGAGTGTGTTGTTCGGGTGTGATCTTTCTCTCTGAGGGTTGCATTATTTGATTGTTTAAGTCCAGCTCGTGACTCGTCTCCTTTCCATGCGCAAACGCACACGCACACACACACACATGATGCACACCGATTCTTAGTTAGCACCAATCCCGTCCTCCGTCGTTGCTCCAAAATTTAACCCCAAAACTGTTCCGACGATTTCTAATTACGATTGTTTGGTTCGTTATGAGATAATGCGTGATAAGGTAGTGGTAGTGGTGGTGCTATGCTAGAACTTTTCACTCGGCGCCCGATCACTACACTCGTTACCTGTATGCGCGTTTCGTCCGTACTGTGTTATCCTTGTTCTGTTTGCCGCGATGAAAGCAGATAATGGTGGTGGAGAAAAGAAACGTCCAGTAGCTCT
Source organism: Anopheles cracens (assembly GCA_002091845.1). Classification (NCBI taxonomy): domain Eukaryota; kingdom Metazoa; phylum Arthropoda; class Insecta; order Diptera; family Culicidae; genus Anopheles; species Anopheles cracens. The sequence goes on along the minus strand of KZ067377.1, from coordinate 57,457 downwards.
AGGACGAGTTGCGGTAGGAAGGTGTGTAGTGTGTGCTTTCGGGAGGGGCATGTTTTGAAGAACTCTCTTCTGCTGTTGTGCCACACATGTGTTTTTGCGCTCTAGCAACAGTATTAATTTTCGTATATTCCTTAATATTTGTGTCGTTTAAAAGAGCTTTGCCTCTCTAATCGTATATCGTACCAAAAAATCTAACCGAGTCTGCATTTACAAACATTATTTGGCGACTGTGGCAAAGCAACGTGGAAACGAATCGTCTGCATTTGTTAATTGTCGTATTGCTGGTTCCCACACTGTACCGTCTTCACCATAACGCCCTCTGAATCCTTTCATCCTTTACACACCCTCACTTTCGTTTGCCTTGCCCCTTTCGTCAACAACTCACCGTAAAATTCGTCCCACACTGCTCCCCAAACTCTATTCCTAAAAACTTGTAGCTTGCGCCTCACGGTTTCTTCAAAAATGGTGCCTGTTGTACCGGGTCGGTCAAAACCAAAATTTCCAGAGCGATGGCAATTTTTCATCTTACCTGCTCTGTGTGTGACGATAACGCTTGTATGTCGTTTTGTTGCTCTCATAATAATAATTGGTTTAGATTTATTAGTTGACGATAAAAGAGAAGTTCCTAGCTTTGTTCCGCAAAACGTTCGATGCTGCTTTGTAGTTTTCGAGCTCTTCTTATATGTCCTACGGTTAAAGATGTGCAAGGGAGGATAGGAGGATAATCTGTTCTTTTACGTTCTGTTTGTTTTTCTGTCTATTACATTGTTCCATTCGTGTATATGTTTTCCTTGATAAACCGTATCTATTATTCTCGTAGCAATTTCTATTCGCCTAAAATCATAGTTTCGGTCGATTTTATGCTAGTGTCTGATTCCACCTTCCAGAAGCTCTCTTTAAGCAGCATAACACCGTGTGTTTGTGTGCATTTGTGGGTGTAGAAACGACAATCTGCGCCCTTGACATCATTGTTAAGTTGCTTTTTCTGTTAAACTGTACTCTTTTCGTTTTTTATGCTATGCGGCCTCCTTAGCGATTCGGTATCGCTGATGATGGGTGAATCTGGGAGAGCGTTGGCAGGCGCTATATTATGTAGGCAGTGGAGTTGGATAGTTGGCATGCGCTTCGTCCTTTATTTCTTGGCCCTCGCTTACTTCAGCCAGTAAGCAGTTGAACTTCATTGAATACCCACAAACAAAGAATAGCGGAGTTTTAAAATATGTCATAACAATTTCAATTATTCGTCGTAAATAAACGTCAAGCTGAGAATGTTCAAGCCACTAATAGAAAACTAAACATCGGACTGCTAAAAGAACAAAAGGTGTATTTGTAAGCAGTCATTCGGCCTCTTCACTCGACTGGATCAGTACCAAATCAAATTAAAGGTCTCATCTGTGAAATTACGAAAAGCCCTTATAGCCCTCGCAACCAACGAAGAAGAAGTCGGGCAAAAACACAATGGACGCTAACATTATGCTCTCATCTAGTCTATAACCCCGCCTTTAACTCTCTCCCCCACTTATCCATTGATTCTGCTAAGGACATAACGCTTCTTTGCTAATCTTATTAATTCCACCTGCTCAGTTGCCCTTGTTTGTTTCGTTTGTTGGCATGTTTTCATTTTTGTGTAGCTTCACAACATACTACACTAGCTAATTGAGTCGTTCGCTTTGCGTTTCCTTCATTAATTTTACTTGTTGCTTGAGGTTTCTATTCACCCAAAGATGCTCCCGGCTGGCTAGGGGTGGCTACCTTTGTCGCTTCCTGTTTTCTGTGTATCCTGTATTCTCACTCTTGCTCTACGGACTTTACTTCCACCATGCACGAACACACGACCACAGCTCGGCGCTTTGTTTTACACATTTAAATGCTCCTATGTTGCAGGCGATAGTAGTTCAATTGCAGGGGGAAATCATTCTCGAACTGACAAGTAAAGAGATAATAGCACACCTATAAAGCAAATTGTCTAGCGGATTGCATACTCCCGTCAACGCCTCAAAGCATGCAATCCACACACGACAAGCGTATCCAAATGCACTATTAAAACTTTATTCAAATGAGATTTTTTCCCACCGATTTTCTATTTTGCTCCGTTCGTAGAAAAGCGTGCAGCGTGTCTGGAACCCTCTCCTTTTAGATTGAAGCAGAAAAGCGATGTCTTTTGTCCCACGTCCACGCTCAAAAAGCTGCGAAACAAACGTTTTAACTAATGTTCATCTCTAACACGATGATTGGAGCGCACGCCTTCGCTGACTTCGAGAAAGCGATGAATCAAGTCGTAGCTTTGTTTGAGTCTGAGTGGATGTGTATGAGTGTTTGTGAACGATGAAAAATGAAAAAAAAACATTGCTAACACATTATCGCCGGAAAGGGTTGTGCACTTTTGAAGCGATCGCTAACGATTTGCTGCGACGTTGTTCGTAAATGTTTTGTTGTTTACGCTCTACATTAGGAGTATCAGTTTGTTTCCTCTCGCGTTTCGACGCCCATCGGGAAATGCGTTACAATGGACGCTAACATTATGCTCTCATCTAGTCTATAACCCCGCCTTTAACTCTCTCCCCCACTTATCCATTGATTCTGCTAAGGACATAACGCTTCTTTGCTAATCTTATTAATTCCACCTGCTCAGTTGCCCTTGTTTGTTTCGTTTGTTGGCATGTTTTCATTTTTGTGTAGCTTCACAACATACTACACTAGCTAATTGAGTCGTTCGCTTTGCGTTTCCTTCATTAATTTTACTTGTTGCTTGAGGTTTCTATTCACCCAAAGATGCTCCCGGCTGGCTAGGGGTGGCTACCTTTGTCGCTTCCTGTTTTCTGTGTATCCTGTATTCTCACTCTTGCTCTACGGACTTTACTTCCACCATGCACGAACACACGACCACAGCTCGGCGCTTTGTTTTACACATTTAAATGCTCCTATGTTGCAGGCGATAGTAGTTCAATTGCAGGGGGAAATCATTCTCGAACTGACAAGTAAAGAGATAATAGCACACCTATAAAGCAAATTGTCTAGCGGATTGCATACTCCCGTCAACGCCTCAAAGCATGCAATCCACACACGACAAGCGTATCCAAATGCACTATTAAAACTTTATTCAAATGAGATTTTTTCCCACCGATTTTCTATTTTGCTCCGTTCGTAGAAAAGCGTGCAGCGTGTCTGGAACCCTCTCCTTTTAGATTGAAGCAGAAAAGCGATGTCTTTTGTCCCACGTCCACGCTCAAAAAGCTGCGAAACAAACGTTTTAACTAATGTTCATCTCTAACACGATGATTGGAGCGCACGCCTTCGCTGACTTCGAGAAAGCGATGAATCAAGTCCAGTAAATCAGACGTAGCGTGTATCCTGCCGCCACCGGTAACCTACATATTTAAAATCGATTAGTGTCGTGTTCTGTCTCGGGGCGTAACAGGGGAGTTGCACGTGCTGTGTCAGTACGAATCGAAATCCCTTTGTATAACCCTGCCCTACTTCAGCCCCAACCAGATCCCAACCGCCACGTTCAGCTCACGTAGAGAAACGGATTTATTCTGCACTCATTAAAACGAAGGAAGAGAGTGCGATCGAACGAGAGGAGTAGAATTGCCCACAACCCCGCCCGCAACACCTAATAATGCAAACTACGTAGAAAAGGGTTTGGGATGTCCCCCATAACAAGGGCACCCGCCGTCGTGAGAAGGAGCAGTTTTCATTATCGTTTCATTCATTCGACCCATTTGCATACTCCCATCATCAGCCTCATTGCGATGGTTGACCATTAGTGGAAGGGCTCACCGGAGCAGCAGTAGCGTAGAAAAGGACCCATCTGTGGCTACCGGCCGACATTATCTCGATGGAGGCGCCCGGTACGTGTGGAGGGAGAAAGAGAGAGAGAGAGCTTCCTGCCACAATTTAAGCGTGATTTCTCTTCCTGCTCGTGATGCGTCATCCAGTTGATTAGTCATGGCGAACTAAAATCTCGGATACGATCGATTGGAAAAGTCAAAACCGCACGTTATGGCACACTGCAGTGATCTCCGTTGCGTCAGGACGAATCACGGTACGGGGTGCAGCGATAAAGTTTGCCCCAAAACGGTTGATTGAATACGGACCGTTTTCGCACCGAAAATTGCACGCATTTGCACGTTGCGCTTTGTGCAATACACAATCACAGTAGCGTAACGATTTTCGTTAGACGATTTCTTCTTGATGCACATCCTCATCATCCTCCCAAGTTGCGTTTGTGGGTTTTGCTAGCGTTTTTGCGAGACAACACACACCAGTACAAATAAATACGACGGAAAATAATGTAACAAAACAAAAAAAAAACATACGACATAAAATGCACATCACACGATCGTCCCCCTGTTGTCATTTGTCCAGCTAGTCTCTGTCTCCGAGTGCGTCGCCAACCTGCACACCTCGTTCTGCCTGCCCAACGGACCATGTAATCCTGCGGCGTGGGTGGTTTGATTTATCGCGCACCGGAATAAGCAGTAGTGTAGTCATCGTAGTAGTGAAACGCCGTCCCCTTTGCACAGT
>KZ067377.1:32587-48960 GCA_002091845.1 Anopheles cracens | reverse complement strand
TCCGTCACGCGTCAGCGACGGTCAATTTATGAGTGTTATACTCGTTTGCCATCTTCGCACCAAACACCGAACGCGTCTCACATTGTGCAACGTGGTTCGGGCTGACGGAGTATCGGCGGATGATCGAGTCTGCAGGGAGTATCTGTTTTATGACTTGCAGCTTCTTCCCCCTACGACGTGGATGATATATAGTTTGATGTCTTTATTTTTTGTTTTTCTTTTAGTTTCTTGAAGCTTTAGTCTGGTGTGTGTTGTCTCGCAAAAACGCTAGCAAAACCCACAAACGCAACTTGGGAGGATGATGAGGATGTGCATCAAGAAGAAATCGTCTAACGAAAATCGTTACGCTACTGTGATTGTGTATTGCACAAAGCGCAACGTGCAAATGCGTGCAATTTTCGGTGCGAAAACGGTCCGTATTCAATCAACCGTTTTGGGGCAAACTTTATCGCTGCACCCCGTACCGTGATTCGTCCTGACGCAACGGAGATCACTGCAGTGTGCCGTAACGTGCGGTTTTGACTTTACCAATCGATCGTATCCGAGATTTTAGTTCGCCATGACTAATCAATTGGATGACGCACCACGAGCAGGAATAGAAATCACGCTTATATTGTGGCAGGAAGCTCTCTCTCTCTCTCTTTCTCTTTCTCCCTCCACACGTACCGGGCGCCTCCATCGAGATAATGTCGGCCGGTAGCCACAGATGGGTCCTTTTCTACGCTACTGCTGCTCCGGTGAGCCCTTCCACTAATGGTCAACCATCGCAATGAGGCTGATGATGGGAGTATGCAAATGGGTCGAATGAATGAAACGATAATGAAAACTGCTCCTTCTCACGACGGCGGGTGCCCTTGTTATGGGGGACATCCCAAACCCTTTTCTACGTAGTTTGCATTATTAGGTGTTGCGGGCGGGGTTGTGGGCAATTCTACTCCTCTCGTTCGATCGCACTCTCTTCCTTCGTTTTAATGAGTGCAGAATAAATCCGTTTCTCTACGTGAGCTGAACGTGGCGGTTGGGATCTGGTTGGGGCTGATTAGTAGATTTTAAAGTAGGACTACGTTGAAACAGAGCGAAGTCCAGACCGACCGGAGGCAATGCATATATTGGCTAAACTAGTTCGGCTGTACATTGAGCATGCTTCTTAACAGAAAAAACGCGTCTCTTCAGCAGTTACAAGGATTTACGTGATATCCCCCGGCGTTCGTTGACTCGCAAGAGTCGATAGGAAAGTAGTCAGGCGAATAAGCAATTAGAGACGTACTTCGAATTTGAGTTAAAGGCAATTTCAACGATGAGCTAAACGTGCTGCTGCAATGACCCTGGAAGGCACAAAAAACAGGTTTACATACTGTCAACTGTTTTCAGATTAGCCGAAAGGGTACACTGAACATGTGAAAAATGCCTCAAAGCAATCATATCTTACCAGGAAACCCCATTTCCCGCGGTTAAGCTCGCGGTGTCAAACTGGCAAAACTTACGTCACGGTTTGTGTAACGACAGCTAATTGTGTCAACCATGATAAGAACTGACTTCGAGTGCCAACGGCCGCCAAACGGGAGGGACCGATTTTGATTGCTTGTATCTTGCAATCCGTGCGTGACCCTGGGATGAGCCAGAAGTGGCATAGTTTGCACAATACATAAGAAAATACATACAAGCATACACTCACAAGCAAAATCTCAAGTATCCAAAGTAACCGGCTTTTGGCGTCTCACGTGTAGTACGCTAACGAGACGAGTTTACTACCTCCCGGCATTTGCAACCCATAAGCGGGCCCCGGCACACAACAAGTGGGTGGATGAATTGGGGCTTCAAAGTAAAGCAAAGAGTGCAGTGTACACACACACACACACACACACACAGAGGAGTAAAACAAAATCATACGACAATGTCAACCCGGTCCGGGCTTGCTTCGGGGGGCCTTCAACATGTCTTCAGCACTGACAGTAAGGTCGGAGAAAGAAGCATCGTGGTGGATGGATTAAGTTGACTTTCACCCAGGCTTATGCCGGCCGATATGAGAACACTGCGCTGGTGCTGGCAGTGTGATTTATGGTATGAGTAACGACCCAAAATGAAGCGCCGCCCATCTTCCGGACTGGCGTGTAATGGCACTGAACTGAGAGGACGAGCTGAAAGATTTTCATTAGCCCGATACTTACTTGTAATGTCGTACACCACTACCGCTACGGTTGAATCACGAATGTAGGATGGTATCAGCGAGCGGAACCGTTCCTGGCCGGCCGTGTCCCACAGCTGTAATCTCACTGTTCGGTCCTCTAGATACATCGTTTTCGAGAGGAAGTCTATACCGATGGTGGCCTGTAACGGAAAGAAAAGTTCACGCGTTAGTGGATGACTAGACGACCCAACAAACTTATGCCCCGATATTTGAGCAGAATCTGCAAATTCTGTAAAACCTAGACTAAAAGCATATTGGAATCTTAGCTATTTGACTTAAAATATTTAACAGTGTCTGACACCATCCAAGTAGATGATCTTATTACTTTTAACCTGCCAGGACCAAGATGGATTACATACAAATGAGCTTCCAATCGGAGATTTGAAAAGGCTCTCATGCTGTATCCAATAGAGCAATGGTTCCAATAGAGAAAGAATCGCTAATAAAAATTCTCATGTACGTTCTCGATCCCTCCATCTTCTACGCTATACACTTGGGAAGTGTTACTAAAAATGAATACTTCGAGAAGATGGACGCATTCCAGAGGAAAACACACAGCACGTTGTCATGTACCGGTGCCATAGAACGCACGCGTCCGCTCCCAACTACCGGGAACACGAAGCCAATTATGCCAACACTTCACAAACAGCGCGCGCTGAAGCACGGTCATCCCATCGAACATCTCATTTCCGCTGTGGCCGGTGGACGTCAGGCGTGACGTGGAGCGGTGGTTTGAAGTTCACGTCGTCTGTTCCAATGTTTGCCTGCATGCCTGCCCACCGTTTGCTCGAGGGAACATAAGCATAATTTCTTCTTCCTTAACCTTTCGTCCGGGTTTTCCGATGGGAACGACTATTAAAGTATCATTCCGGTCGTCCCACCGTCGAATATGCCACCAGAGCGCAGCCTGACTGAGCAACGTTGTACCGACGGTGCCGGTGAAAAGCGATCGATACGCGGAACAGGGCGCTGCTACCGTGCGTACACCCCGTGTTTGTCATAAATCTTCCACATCGATGGCGTCATCGTTGGATGGGAGAGTACATGTGCCGCACGAACCAGCTGACCGAGGTGGTGGGCGCCTGCCAGCCACCCAGTGCCAGACGGATAGGTAACCTTCACGAGCGCAAATCGATTGGAGGGTTCGTGTCTGGGGTCTGGCGAAGAAGTTGCTTTACGTTTTATGCCGACTTCATCCTATTAAGGTGAGGGGGTGGTTCCTGCTCATGCCACCCTCATCCCTCCAGCTGACGACTTCCGACCAGACCAGACGGAGAGGAGAACGAGAGAGAAAAAAAGGAATTGGAGGCGCCGTTGGCAAATAAATAAATATGGATCATCTAATATGAATGAGAAGCACACGGTGGCGGCGGCAGCGATGCGTCGTTAAAGCCGCCGTCTTGTTGGCGGGCAAACGGAAGCTGCAGCTGGTAGATAAGTTAGGAATAATGAGAAAAGTTCACGCGTTAGTGGATGACTAGACGACCCAACAAACTTATGCCCCGATATTTGAGCAGAATCTGCAAATTCTGTAAAACCTAGACTAAAAGCATATTGGAATCTTAGCTATTTGACTTAAAATATTTAACAGTGTCTGACACCATCCAAGTAGATGATCTTATTACTTTTAACCTGCCAGGACCAAGATGGATTACATACAAATGAGCTTCCAATCGGAAAAGGTTCTCATGCTGTATCCAATAGAGCAATGGTTCCAATAGAGAAAGAATCGCTAATAAAAATTCTCATGTACGTTCTCGACCCCACCATCTTCTACGCTATACACGTGGGAAGTGTTACTAAAAATGAATACTTCGAGAAGATGGACGCATTCCAGAGGAAAACACACAGCACGTTGTCATGTACCGTATTGTTGCGCGTCCCGGTAGTGGACACAGTAGCGACACCAGTCTGCAAACGATAGAACCGGTAACAAATCCCAAATGGACTCTTTAAAAAAAACATAGAGTTTTGCCTTATTCCAATCCTCTAGCAATTTCTACCAATTTTCCAGTAAACTTATGATACTAAGAATCTGAGGGTTTCAGAACAAGCTACAGTCTCTTATAAAACTTCGAACAAATAATCAAACAACTTGACCATTCTTCTTCAAACATGTATAACCTCAATGTACAAACATGCACAAACTTCGGTTGAAGTTTAATAGGCATGTTTACCCAATTTTATCATTGGAGCCGGCCGCCTCGAGACATAAATAACTGGACGCCCCCACACGCCGCAATAAAACTGGAAAATTGTTCCTTCGGGCGAACGGACGCGGTCGTCAAATGGACGAGCGCCACATCAGACTCTTCATCCTGGCCCCACAAGCATCCACAATCCACCGTGTTTCGATGAGGTAATGGGTGCTGCTCTCCACTCTGCACGGCCAAGTGGAGCAGAGGTTAAGCTTGAATGTTGAAAACATGATACGAACACCCTCCGGAGGAAGTATTGCTAACGTATTGCCCGAAGAGGTCTGGACGGCGAAGGTCCACACACTTTGGACGGAGCCGTTGCATCTCTCTCTCTCTCTCTGTCTCTCGTGGTGCACACCACTTGAAACCCACTCGAGAAAATGCACCCCGCCTTCGATGTCCATGCAACCAGGAGGAGGATTGAAGGGAAACATACATAAAAACGGCAAAACGGTGGTTTTGACAAAAGCAGAGTACACGGTTCATGTTGCTGCACAGTTTGGTTGGACTGTACTGCTGCTACAGTTGCTGCTTCCATGACCGTCACGAAATGCATTCTGAAGTTATAAGCTGAATAAATAAAACGATAACACACCTCGAATCCACGGACTCCACGGAGATCGTAATGGTCGGTCAGTGGTGTTCTTGGTACCAACCACACCGCGCATGTAATGTAGGTCAATCGTTTGCGAGATGGGACACTGCGACTTATAGTTAAATATGCAATGATTTCATTCGAACAAATCCCGCAGATATCATCATCAATCGAGCGCGGGACGGTGCAATTACAATCGTAATGAAAATCTTGTCATTCGTTCGCAGAATTTGCTTTGTTCTTCGGAACGTGCTTTGTGCTGCGCAACATAAATGGACCACGCTGCAAGGAATGTCCATCAGTTAGCTTTGATCTTCCACTTTGAACATCGTAATCCAACATGATTTAAAAATTCCATCAAATAAGCATTGCATTTTAGGATGGAACTTCTTTCGAAATTGATGAGTTTTCCGAATAACCAGCATTGTTGCGCGTCCCGGTAGTGGACACAGTAGCGACACCAGTCTGCAAACGATAGAACCGGTAACAAATCCCAAATGGACTTCTCTTATAAAATTTCGAACAAATAGTCAAACAACTTGACCATTCTTCTTCAAACATGTATAACCTCAATGTACAAACATGCACAAACTTCGGTTGAAGTTTAATAGGCATGTTTACCCAATTTTATCATTGGAGCCGGCCGCCTCGAGACATAAATAACTGGACGCCCCCACACGCCGCAATAAAACTGGAAAATTGTTCCTTCGGGCGAACGGACGCGGTCGTCAAATGGACGAGCGCCACATCAGACTCTTCATCCTGGCCCCACAAGCATCCACAATCCACCGTGTTTCGATGAGGTAATGGGTGCTGCTCTCCACTCTGCACGGCCAAGTGGAGCAGAGGTTAAGCTTGAATGTTGAAAACATGATACGAACACCCTCCGGAGGAAGTATTGCTAACGTATTGCCCGAAGAGGTCTGGACGGCGAAGGTCCACACACTTTGGACGGAGCCGTTGCATCTCTCTCTCTCTCTCTCCACCCAGTGCCAGACGGATAGGTAACCTTCACGAGCGCAAATCGATTGGAGGGTTCGTGTCTGGGGTCTGGCGAAGAAGTTGCTTTACGTTTTATGCCGACTTCATCCTATTAAGGTGAGGGGGTGGTTCCTGCTCATGCCACCCTCATCCCTCCAGCTGACGACTTCCGACCAGACCAGACGGAGAGGAGAGCGAGAGAGAAAAAAGGAATTGGAGGCGCCGTTGGCAAATAAATAAATATGGATCATCTAATATGAATGAGAAGCACACGGTGGCGGCGGCAGCGATGCGTCGTTAAAGCCGCCGTCTTGTTGGCGGGCAAACGGAAGCTGCAGCTGGTAGATAAGTTAGGAATAATGAAGACGCTTGTCCGGAGAAGATAACACCAATCGGTCTGCTGGGAGATATTGCTCTGGGCATCGTAAAACGGTTCTAATAGAGGAGCGCTTAATTCAAGCGCTGGGACTTGCTGCGTAACGCTGACGGGAAGCACGTTCTTAAGCGGTTTTGTATAGGGGAAGAGGTTTCCAATTTACAAAAATAGGCTGTGGGTTTCAGAACAAGCTACAGTCTCTTATAAAATTTCGAACAAATAGTCAAACAACTTGACCATTCTTCTTCAAACATGTATAACCTCAATGTACAAACATGCACAAACTTCGGTTGAAGTTTAATAGGCATGTTTACCCAATTTTATCATTGGAGCCGGCCGCCTCGAGACATAAATAACTGGACGCCCCCACACGCCGCAATAAAACTGGAAAATTGTTCCTTCGGGCGAACGGACGCGGTCGTCAAATGGACGAGCGCCACATCAGACTCTTCATCCTGGCCCCACAAGCATCCACAATCCACCGTGTTTCGATGAGGTAATGGGTGCTGCTCTCCACTCTGCACGGCCAAGTGGAGCAGAGGTTAAGCTTGAATGTTGAAAACATGATACGAACACCCTCCGGAGGAAGTATTGCTAACGTATTGCCCGAAGAGGTCTGGACGGCGAAGGTCCACACACTTTGGACGGAGCCGTTGCATCTCTCTCTGTGAACCGCGTTCGGCAGGGTTGATGGTTGGTTTATTGCCCGAAGGACGTTGGTGGTGGATCGAAAGCGAGCGTTAAATGGCCTAAAACTCGCTCTACCGGGAAGCGAACTGAGGCCAGACTTCGATGGCAGTAACTCGCCGAAGGCCACAAGAAATGCAATAAAGCTGGAGAGTGAGTTCTACTGCAAACGTTCAAGTTCTAGCACGAAGGCAAATTTTACTATTGATTCCTGCAGGGTACGCAACACTCGAACAATCAAAGATCCTGCGCGAATTAATTATAAAACTGCACGTTCCAACAATTCTCGGGAATAAAAACTTTCTCATCAAAGTTTCTCCTACCGCTCAAAAAATAATAATTCAACAAAAAGCCCACCGACATGGAAAATTACCACCAACACGGGCACACACCTGAAGGTCCGGTGGTGAACTCAACGTTACTGCCAACACGCGGGCCACGAAACGAATGGTTTCCTGGCGGATTATTATTTACGTTCTTATTACGCTCACCGCCGCCAAGTTTGGGAAATTTGCTCCGAAAACAAAAGAATCCGGGAGCAGAGCTTTCGTTCTGCTTTTGAAGAAGCGCCGGCTCGGAACGCGTCACGGGGAAAGGGAGAATTCATTTAGCCCGGCCTCCGTCTTTTGTTTTTTAATGTCCGTGGCAGCTTCCGAGTGCTTCGGTGTGCGCTCCTCCATTTTGACGAGCCCGACAGTGAGATGGGAAAGTTAGTCATACTAGGCGAAGCGCTGCTCCATCTCTACACCTGCCTGCACCACATACATAAAAACGTGTTTGCTGTTGCCACACGCAGGTACACATTAAAGCGTTGTGTGGGCGGATGTGGTCGGCGCTGGAACAGAGGAAGAATTGTTGTGGAGTCGTCGTGGGACGGAGGTCAGTACGTGACGGAACGTGGTGCGGGGGCGACGGCGGCGGCGGTGGGTGTCCTGAGTAATGTGGCGTAGATGAAAGGATAAATGTAAGTTATTAGTGCCATTTGCTGCGGAACAGCAAGCACGTTGTTGGAATGACTGGTTTAATGCTTTCGCAAAGAACCGGGGTATACACACACATCGATTCTACTGCTGCACCCGGCTGTCTTTGCCGAAAGCATACATTACGTGGATACAATACTACCAGTTCTTCCTCTACTCCACATTCAAACACATACAGCGTGTGGGTTGTATCGCAGGTTGTTCCGGCTCCGGGGCGGTGGCTAAAATGTTCGGAACCGTGTGTCACCACCCCCTCACCACCAATCCATCTCACCCGACCAAGCCGAAAGGGCGGAAACGCTGGAATACTGTCGGCGACGACCCCCACCATCATGCCAATGGGTTTGCACTTTGCGTGGGGCGACATCATGTCTCCGCATACATTTTAATGATCTAATTTCACATCACTCACTGTGGGCCCGATAGTCGCGCATTGGCGGCCGGCACAACGAAACGAGGAGGGCATGGACGAAGTGAACCGCGTTCGGCAGGGTTGATGGTTGGTTTATTGCCCGAAGGACGTTGGTGGTGGATCGAAAGCGAGCGTTAAATGGCCTAAAACTCGCTCTACCGGGAAGCGAACTGAGGCCAGACTTCGATGGCAGTAACTCGCCGAAGGCCACAAGAAATGCAATAAAGCTGGAGAGTGAGTTCTACTGCAAACGTTCAAGTTCTAGCACGAAGGCAAATTTTACTATTGATTCCTGCAGGGTACGCAACACTCGAACAATCAAAGATCCTGCGCGAATTAATTATAAAACTGCACGTTCCAACAATTCTCGGGAATAAAAACTTTCTCATCAAAGTTTCTCCTACCGCTCAAAAAATAATAATTCAACAAAAAGCCCACCGACATGGAAAATTACCACCAACACGGGCACACACCTGAAGGTCCGGTGGTGAACTCAACGTTACTGCCAACACGCGGGCCACGAAACGAATGGTTTCCTGGCGGATTATTATTTACGTTCTTATTACGCTCACCGCCGCCAAGTTTGGGAAATTTGCTCCGAAAACAAAAGAATCCGGGAGCAGAGCGGTCGTTCTGCTTTTGAAGAAGCGCCGGCTCGGAACGCGTCACGGGGAAAGGGAGAATTCATTTAGCCCGGCCTCCGTCTTTTGTTTTTTAATGTATCCGGACCGCGCACAAAACGGTGCAATTTTCACCTGGCGCGTGATAAATTTGTTTATGGCCGTTATATTTTCCGGATCCTTTCTCGCCCTCCGATCGCTCCTGACAGCAGACAAACAATGTCGTTATGGTTTCCCTTTTGCGCGATCGTATTGAAATTTCGTACATCTCGGGCGAGTTTACACACTGAAAGGCGTGCGGCGTCGTTCCAACCATAAATTCTTCACCGGGAAAGGGAACCCACCGAAGCACAGCACCAGCATTATGGCTCGTTTGTTGGACCGTTCCCGAGCGTATCAGTGTGTGTGTGTGTGCGCGCACGCTGCGAGAATAAATAGCTTTATTAATTGCAGCAAATTGAACGAGCAAAGCAAGATTTGGTTTGTATACAATTTTTGATACCATTGAGAGTATACAATTTTTGTGAACAGGTGCTTATAGAACTTGGGCTCCAATTTTTTCACCTTTTCGGTCCAGTCAAGAATTCGACCACGTAAACCTCTTTCGAGGTTCGATGTTTCTTGGACTCTTGTTGGTAGTAAAACTCATTTAAAAGAGAAACTCAATCACGTTCTTAAACAAGAGTAGAAAAGCTCATCACTAGCCGTGTGTGCACTAGCCGTATTATAAGGATAATAAATAAGTTCAACACTGTACAGTACACGGTAATATACGGCAAACATAGCCTTCCCTTTTTTATTAGGACACCCCTAGCGATGATGACTCCACTACCGGCCGGAGCGTTTAGTACCCACAGCGCTTCTGTGTGATGTAGTGCAAATTGTTTGCTAATAAAGTGTGCGTCCTTTTCACGAGAAAGGGAAGGCAAAAGCTGTAAGGGTATCCTCGTAAAGGGAAGCAGAATTTCACTAGCTCTACGTTACGCGTATGACCATAAACATTTTTAACTCTCCCTTCTACTAACACCAGTAGGAAATCCGTCTCGCTGGACTGTTCGTTATTTCACTCCCATTCCGTAGTGTGTGGAATAATCGTTTGTATTGGCCCATTCCCTTGTTTTCCACCTTCTAATACCCCCAAATTCCTGGCACCTAGCTTTGAAGGATAAAAGGGATAAACAGTAAGGACGGAAGGACACGGCTGGTAATACACCGAAGCAAAACGGAGGCTTTTCCAAGCGTGCACAACACACAACAAACAAACAAAAAACAAGCCAGACACACACACACACACAACCGCCGATAAAACGGAACGACGGAATTTTCCGAATCCTTCCGAATCCGGACCGCGCACAAAACGGTGCAATTTTCACCTGGCGCGTGATAAATTTGTTTATGGCCGTTATATTTTCCGGATCCTTTCTCGCCCTCCGATCGCTCCTGACAGCAGACAAACAATGTCGTTATGGTTTCCCTTTTGCGCGATCGTATTGAAATTTCGTACATCTCGGGCGAGTTTACACACTGAAAGGCGTGCGGCGTCGTTCCAACCATAAATTCTTCACCGGGAAAGGGAACCCACCGAAGCACAGCACCAGCATTATGGCTCGTTTGTTGGACCGTTCCCGAGCGTATCAGTGTGTGTGTGTGTGCGCGCACGCTGCGAGAATAAATAGCTTTATTAATTGCAGCAAATTGAACGAGCAAAGCAAGATTTGTTCGTTTTATTTGCCAAGCCAAGGTCAGGAAGCACGCGAAACATCAAATGAAAACGAGAAAGCTTCTAATTTGGCTTTGATGAACTTTTTTTTCTCTCCTGTTCGCCATTCGCTCATCCCATTTCGAATGCGTCGGCGTCTTAAAGTTTATTACCCCGCGGCGGATGGGGAAGGCAACACTTTTGAATAATTCAGGATCCAATTTCTTGCCTAAACCGGAGAGAGCAAATTACATCTTCATACCTCTGCAAATGAAAAGAAGAGATAAAAAGTGAAGAACCAAGCAAAAGGAAGAAAAAAAAACAGGAAGAAAAAGTTACATCATGAGCTTCTCTCGATCGCACTTGGAATTATGCTAATTGAAATGGCAAGCTATCGTCAGCCCCCACACGCGCACGCACACCCCACCACCCATCGGTGAAAAGTGTAAAAAATGTTTTAAAAAAAGGCATCCAAAAAACCTTCGTAAGCCGCGTCTCGAGCGGGGAAGCGGTTGCACTGTGGTAAAGTTGGGCTAATGAATCACAAATGGGTTGGTTTCTGACAGCCCTTTCAAGTGTACCGTAGGTAAAGTGTCACGAGGCAAATCTGGATTATGTAAACAGTTGGAAAAAGCGAAAAGTTCAACAAACATTGTTCATGCCAAACCCATAAAAAGTATTCTGGCTAGATACTGCAGCGTTGAATTTAACGATTTTTGCGTGGGCAATGAACCACACAGCAATGTGGAGACTTAACACTAGCGGTCAAATAGATTGAATATGCCTAACGGGCAACATTGGTGTCAATTGACACCCATAAAGGCTATTTTTGTCATTTAATAACCGATTGTGCTAAAATTTAGAAATGTTTTGATTTGTTTAACTAAGATTTTAGGGGACTCCTAAAATGACTCACTTTCCAAGCCGAACCGGCAAGACTCCTTTTTCTTGTCTGCTTCCTTGTTCTCCTTGTTTCTCCTTGTTTGTGTTTTTCCTTGTTTTTCATGTCTGCTTCCTTGTTCTCGTTCGCTTTCTCTTAGATGTCGACTCTTTGAAGAAATCGATTTAGTTTTGGTCTCTTTGCTAATACAGTTTGGAGTCAACTATTTGTAAGTGTCTTTTAGGAAAGTTTTGCTCCTTTTCAAGAGGACTCTGTCAAGTTCTTGGTGTGACAGATGACTTCTTCTTCGATTCTATTTGGGATTTGAATCCCTTTGGAACCTTATTTATTCTTTTGCGGTTTTTTACCGACTTACAGATTTGATGCCAATATCTTTTCGATTCTATTTTTGGAGAAAAGTTTTTTATAGTACTCGACTCAGATTTTGGGTTTTGGATTATTAATCGACTCATTTCAACGTATCAAGAAAGTCTACCTTTTCCGATTCATTATCGATTGTATATAGAAAAAGACAACTCTTATTCGACTGAGTTGATTTCCGTTGGATTCCTTCTCGATTCACTTGCCGAGTCAACTCATAAGATCTTTTCAACTCTTTGAGGAAGTCGACTCCTTTTTATATCTTTTTCGATTCAGCGACGATTTTTTTGGCTTTATTTAAGAGCCAATCCTCTTTGGATTCCTTTCCGATTATGTTGCTGAGTCGAGTGTTTTCACGATTTCCTTTTGATCATTTTTCGATGCTATTTAGGAGCCAACTCTTCGTGGAAGTCTGATTCGGAGTCGATTCTCTATCGATTTGCTTTAGATTCTTTTCTGATTGCATGTGAAAATCGACTTATTATCGAATCTTTATGACGTTTTTTCTTCAACCAATGTTTGTATACAATTTTTGATACCATTGAGAGTATACAATTTTTGTGAACAGGTGCTTATAGAACTTGGGCTCCAATTTTTTCACCTTTTCGGTCCAGTCAAGAATTCGACCACGTAAACCTCTTTCGAGGTTCGATGTTTCTTGGACTCTTGTTGGTAGTAAAACTCATTTAAAAGAGAAACTCAATCACGTTCTTAAACAAGAGTAGAAAAGCTCATCACTAGCCGTGTGTGCACTAGCCGTATTATAAGGATAATAAATAAGTTCAACACTGTACAGTACACGGTAATATACGGCAAACATAGCCTTCCCTTTTTTATTAGGACACCCCTAGCGATGATGACTCCACTACCGGCCGGAGCGTTTAGTACCCACAGCGCTTCTGTGTGATGTAGTGCAAATTGTTTGCTAATAAAGTGTGCGTCCTTTTCACGAGAAAGGGAAGGCAAAAGCTGTAAGGGTATCCTCGTAAAGGGAAGCAGAATTTCACTAGCTCTACGTTACGCGTATGACCATAAACATTTTTAACTCTCCCTTCTACTAACAGCAGCAGGAAATCCGTCTCGCTGGACTGTTCGTTCTCTCACTCCCATTCCGTAGTGTGTGGAATAATCGTTTGTATTGGCCCATTCCCTTGTTTTCCACCTTCTAATACCCCCAAATTCCTGGCACCTAGCTTTGAAGGATAAAAGGGATAAACAGTAAGGACGGAAGGACACGGCTGGTAATACACCGAAGCAAAACGGAGGCTTTTCCAAGCGTGCACAACACACAACAAACAAACAAAAAACAAGCCAGACACACACACACAACCGCCGATAAAACGGAACGACGGAATTTTCCGAATCCTTCCGAATCCGGACCGCGCACAAAACGGTGCAATTTTCACCTGGCGCGTGATAAATTTGTTTATGGCCGTTATATTTTCCGGATCCTTTCTCGCCCGCCGATCGCTCCTGACAGCAGACAAACAATGTCGTTATGGTTTCCCTTTTGCGCGATCGTATTGAAATTTCGTACATCTCGGGCGAGTTTACACACTGAAAGGCGTGCGGCGTCGTTCCAACCATAAATTCTTCACCGGGAAAGGGAACCCACCGAAGCACAGCACCAGCATTATGGCTCGTTTGTTGGACCGTTCCCGAGCGTATCAGTGTGTGTGTGTGTGCGCGCACGCTGCGAGAATAAATAGCTTTATTAATTGCAGCAAATTGAACGAGCAAAGCAAGATTTGTTCGTTTTATTTGCCAAGCCAAGGTCAGGAAGCACGCGAAACATCAAATGAAAACGAGAAAGCTTCTAATTTGGCTTTGATGAACTTTTTTTCCTCTCGTGTGTGTGCGCGCACGCTGCGAGAATAAATAGCTTTATTAATTGCAGCAAATTGAACGAGCAAAGCAAGATTTGTTCGTTTTATTTGCCAAGCCAAGGTCAGGAAGCACGCGAAACATCAAATGAAAACGAGAAAGCTTCTAATTTGGCTTTGATGAACTTTTTTTCCTCTCCTGTTCGCCATTCGCTCATCCCATTTCGAATGCGTCGGCGTCTTAAAGTTTATTACCCCGCGGCGGATGGGGAAGGCAACACTTTTGAATAATTCAGGATCCAATTTCTTGCCTAAACCGGAGAGAGCAAATTACATCTTCATACCTCTGCAAATGAAAAGAAGAGATAAAAAGTGAAGAACCAAGCAAAAGGAAGAAAAAAAAACAGGAAGAAAAAGTTACATCATGAGCTTCTCTCGATCGCACTTGGAATTATGCTAATTGAAATGGCAAGCTATCGTCAGCCCCCACACGCGCACGCACACCCCACCACCCATCGGTGAAAAGTGTAAAAAATGTTTTAAAAAAAGGCATCCAAAAAACCTTCGTAAGCCGCGTCTCGAGCGGGGAAGCGGTTGCACTGTGGTAAAGTTGGGCTAATGAATCACAAATGGGTTGGTTTCTGACAGCCCTTTCAAGTGTACCGTAGGTAAAGTGTCACGAGGCAAATCTGGATTATGTAAACAGTTGGAAAAAGCGAAAAGTTCAACAAACATTGTTCATGCCAAACCCATAAAAAGTATTCTGGCTAGATACTGCAGCGTTGAATTTAACGATTTTTGCGTGGGCAATGAACCACACAGCAATGTGGAGACTTAACACTAGCGGTCAAATAGATTGAATATGCCTAACGGGCAACATTGGTGTCAATTGACACCCATAAAGGCTATTTTTGTCATTTAATAACCGATTGTGCTAAAATTTAGGAGCAAATTGCAGTAATTATTCGTGTTTTATAATCCGTGCAGATTTTGAGATTGTTACAATCATTAAAATCAAACAAAAAACTATGAGTTATAACTGCTGGTGTTGTAATTTCCTGTGCCGGTATTTAGGAACATCTCATTCATACACAAAACTTTAGAATTTGACAGAATTTGGATCAAAATTGAAGAAATGGCGTTATTGTATAGCTTGACTCCCGCTGTTGTATTATAGAGAAAGCCATGCGCTGTACGCAACCTATTCTAGTTGAGTCAACAAATAACCTTTTAGGTGTCATTTGACGCCATATTTGACATTAGCACTAAACCTTTGTAAGAAAACCGCAACTCCATAACTCCAAACCTGTATTCGAATAATCGAAGTCCAATGTTGCAAAAGCGTCAACTGACACCACATGTGACCGTTAGTGTTGAACCAAAGTATATCCTCTCGGGACTGCTGCAAGCGGCACGGAACATTACTTAACATGCTTCGTGAATCAGCAACAAAGCCCTCTGGGGGTGACGGCGGTTCGTGTGCCGCTGGAAGGGACGGACGACGTTATCAGCTGGCCTCTTTTTCTTTCGAGTGTGTCGCTGCACCCCCTAGTAAACTTTCGTACCTGGTTCTTATCGCCAACAGCAAATACCTCAAAACGTACTGCTGGGGAATCGAATTGAACACCCGCGTTCGCCAACAGGTGGGATCGAGCTGGATTTGTCATCGATTTCTTGTGCCGTGGGTACGTGGCAGACTACGGCACCTTTAGGAGGGGAGGAGCATGAAATGTGGTTTGTTTGGCTGTAATTATTGTGACATCAGCTTTCAGATCGTGATTGTTCTGGACACAGTTGTAGGTTTTACTCAGAACGGATTAGAATGTAGGATTTTTTACTCATCCAGGAACGTCAGGTTTGTTGCTGGATTTGTTTAATTTGAATGTTGACCCGCAGCAGAATAGCCATTCCACAAATGGGGATATTCTAATGTTATTCAAAGAATTACTACGCAAATAGCATCAACTGCCCAGAGACTTCACTTCCATGATTTGCCAATATTGTGGAATGAGATGAGAATTAGCGTTGTTACTCTTAGCTTTTAATATGTAGCTCAAGTTCCGAAGAGTGGATTTAGTGCTTTGAAGATTTTATGTCTGTAAATCATCATTAAGATGAGTACCTTTCTGTACGATCTATCTTTCTCTCTCCCTTTTCGTCTCCTTCCTAGTCGTGCTGACATGACCTGGTTGCCAATCGCTCTCCAAGACTTGGTCCGTTGCTGTAGTCCTCCATCAGTCCAATGGGCGCATATTTGCTCAAGCAAATAGCAAATATTTTGACGAATAAATCACAGTGTAAGCATGACTTCCTTGCATATTAAACATCTTATCTCCACAGCAAGATAATAACGACCATGCGCACCCGTGTGATAGATCACATTCCAACATCAACACCACAGATAAATGGCGTCCAATGATAATTAGAAAATTTCTTCTACTACTCCTACGCATTAGAGCATCGGTGAGCAGAAGAAATTGGAAGACTACTAAACAGATAACAATGTTCCCATCACCATCGCACATTTACGACGCAGTCGTCGCAGTCATTTGA
>KZ067377.1:7765-19446 GCA_002091845.1 Anopheles cracens | reverse complement strand
TCAAATGACTGCGACGACTGCGTCGCAAATGTGCGAAGGTGATGGGAACATTGTTATCAGTTTAGTAGTCTGCCAATTTCTTCTGCTCACCGATGCTCTAAACGTAGGAGTAGTAGAAGAAATTTTCTAATTATCATTGGACGCCATTTATCTGTGGTGTTGATGTTGGAATGTGATCTATCACACGGGTGCGCATGGTCGTTATTATCTTGCTATGGAGATAAGATGTTTAATATGCAATGAAGTCATGCTTACACTGTGATTTATTCGTCAAAATATTTGCTATTTGCTTGAGCAAATATGCGCCCATTGGACTGATGGAGGACTACAGCAACGGACCAAGTCTTGGAGAGCGATTGGCAACCAGGTCATGTCAGCACGACTAGGAAGGAGACGAAAAGGGAGAGAGAAAGATAGATCGTACAGAAAGGTACTCATCTTAATGATGATTTACAGACATAAAATCTTCAAAGCACTAAATCCACTCTTCGGAACTTGAGCTACATATTAAAAGCTAAGAGTAACAACGCTAATTCTCATCTCATTCCACAATATTGGCAAATCATGGAAGTGAAGTCTCTGGGCAGTTGATGCTATTTGCGTAGTAATTCTTTGAATAACATTAGAATATCCCCATTTGTGGAATGGCTATTCTGCTGCGGGTCAACATTCAAATTAAACAAATCCAGCAACAAACCTGACGTTCCTGGATGAGTAAAAAATCCTACATTCTAATCCGTTCTGAGTAAAACCTACAACTGTGTCCAGAACAATCACGATCTGAAAGCTGATGTCACAATAATTACAGCCAAACAAACCACATTTCATGCTCCTCCCCTCCTAAAGGTGCCGTAGTCTGCCACGTACCCACGGCACAAGAAATCGATGACAAATCCAGCTCGATCCCACCTGTTGGCGAACGCGGGTGTTCAATTCGATTCCCCAGCAGTACGTTTTGAGGTATTTGCTGTTGGCGATAAGAAACGGGTACGAAAGTTTACTAGGGGGTGCAGCGACACACTCGAAATAAAAAGAGGCCAGCTGATAACGTCGTCCGTCCCTTCCAGCGGCACACGAACCGCCGTCACCCCCAGAGGGCTTTGTTGCTGATTCACGAAGCATGTTAAGTAATGTTCCGTGCCGCTTGCAGCAGTCCCGAGAGGATATACTTTGGTTCAACACTAACGGTCACATGTGGTGTTAGTTGACGCTTTTGCAACATTGGACTTCGATTATTCGAATACAGGTTTGGAGTTATGGAGTTGCGGTTTTCTTGCAAAGGTTTAGTGCTAATGTCAAATATGGCGTCAAATGACACCTAAAAGGTTATTTGTTGACTCAACTAGAATAGGTTGCGTACAGCGCATGGCTTTCTCTATAATACAACAGCGGGAGTCAAGCTATACAATAACGCCATTTCTTCAATTTTGATCCAAATTCTGTCAAATTCTAAAGTTTTGTGTATGAATGAGATGTTCCTAAATACCGGCACAGGAAATTACAACACCAGCAGTTATAACTCATAGTTTTTTGTTTGATTTTAATGATTGTAACAATCTCAAAATCTGCACGGATTATAAAACACGAATAATTACTGCAATTTGCTCCTAAATTTTAGCACAATCGGTTATTAAATGACAAAAATAGCCTTTATGGGTGTCAATTGACACCAATGTTGCCCGTTAGGCATATTCAATCTATTTGACCGCTAGTGTTAAGTCTCCACATTGCTGTGTGGTTCATTGCCCACGCAAAAATCGTTAAATTCAACGCTGCAGTATCTAGCCAGAATACTTTTTATGGGTTTGGCATGAACAATGTTTGTTGAACTTTTCGCTTTTTCCAACTGTTTACATAATCCAGATTTGCCTCGTGACACTTTACCTACGGTACACTTGAAAGGGCTGTCAGAAACCAACCCATTTGTGATTCATTAGCCCAACTTTACCACAGTGCAACCGCTTCCCCGCTCGAGACGCGGCTTACGAAGGTTTTTTGGATGCCTTTTTTTAAAACATTTTTTACACTTTTCACCGATGGGTGGTGGGGTGTGCGTGCGCGTGTGGGGGCTGACGATAGCTTGCCATTTCAATTAGCATAATTCCAAGTGCGATCGAGAGAAGCTCATGATGTAACTTTTTCTTCCTGTTTTTTTTTCTTCCTTTTGCTTGGTTCTTCACTTTTTATCTCTTCTTTTCATTTGCAGAGGTATGAAGATGTAATTTGCTCTCTCCGGTTTAGGCAAGAAATTGGATCCTGAATTATTCAAAAGTGTTGCCTTCCCCATCCGCCGCGGGGTAATAAACTTTAAGACGCCGACGCATTCGAAATGGGATGAGCGAATGGCGAACAGGAGAGAAAAAAAAGTTCATCAAAGCCAAATTAGAAGCTTTCTCGTTTTCATTTGATGTTTCGCGTGCTTCCCGACCTTGGCTAGGCAAATGAAACGAACAAATCTTGCTTTGCTCGTTCAATTTGCTGCAATTAATAAAGCTATTTATTCTCGCAGCGTGCGCGCACACACACACACACTGATACGCTCGGGAACGGTCCAACAAACGAGCCATAATGCTGGTGCTGTGCTTCGGTGGGTTCCCTTTCCCGGTGAAGAATTTATGGTTGGAACGACGCCGCACGCCTTTCAGTGTGTAAACTCGCCCGAGATGTACGAAATTTCAATACGATCGCGCAAAAGGGAAACCATAACGACATTGTTTGTCTGCTGTCAGGAGCGATCGGCGGGCGAGAAAGGATCCGGAAAATATAACGGCCATAAACAAATTTATCACGCGCCAGGTGAAAATTGCACCGTTTTGTGCGCGGTCCGGATTCGGAAGGATTCGGAAAATTCCGTCGTTCCGTTTTATCGGCGGTTGTGTGTGTGTGTGTGTCTGGCTTGTTTTTTGTTTGTTTGTTGTGTGTTGTGCACGCTTGGAAAAGCCTCCGTTTTGCTTCGGTGTATTACCAGCCGTGTCCTTCCGTCCTTACTGTTTATCCCTTTTATCCTTCAAAGCTAGGTGCCAGGAATTTGGGGGTATTAGAAGGTGGAAAACAAGGGAATGGGCCAATACAAACGATTATTCCACACACTACGGAATGGGAGTGAGAGAACGAACAGTCCAGCGAGACGGATTTCCTGCTGCTGTTAGTAGAAGGGAGAGTTAAAAATGTTTATGGTCATACGCGTACCGTAGAGCTAGTGAAATTCTGCTTCCGTTTACGAGGATACGCTTACAACTTTAGCCTTCCCTTTCTCGTGAAAAGGACGCACACTTTATTAGCAAACAATTTGCACTACATCACACAGAAGCGTTGTGGGTACTAAACGCTCCGGCCGGTAGTGGAGTCATCATCGCTAAGGGTGTCCTAATAAAAAAGGGAAGGCTATGTTTGCCGTATATTACCGTGTACTGTACAGTGTTGAACTTATTTATTATCCTTATAATACGGCTAGTGCACACACGGCTAGTGATGAGCTTTTCTACTCTTGTTTAAGAACGTGATTGAGTTTCTCTTTTAAATGAGTTTTACTACCAACAAGAGTCCAAGAAACATCGAACCTCGAAAGAGGTTTACGTGGTCGAATTCTTGACTGGACCGAAAAGGTGAAAAAATTGGAGCCCAAGTTCTATAAGCACCTGTTCACAAAAATTGTATACTCTCAATGGTATCAAAAATTGTATACAAACATTGGTTGAAGAAAAAACGTCATAAAGATTCGATAATAAGTCGATTTTCACATGCAATCAGAAAAGAATCTAAAGCAAATCGATAGAGAATCGACTCCGAATCAGACTTCCACGAAGAGTTGGCTCCTAAATAGCATCGAAAAATGATCAAAAGGAAATCGTGAAAACACTCGACTCAGCAACATAATCGGAAAGGAATCCAAAGAGGATTGGCTCTTAAATAAAGCCAAAAAAATCGTCGCTGAATCGAAAAAGATATAAAAAGGAGTCGACTTCCTCAAAGAGTGGAAAAGATCTTATGAGTTGACTCGGCAAGAGAATCGAGAAGGAATTCGACGGAAATCAATTCAGTCGAATAAGACTTGTCTTCTTCTATATACAATCGATAATGAATCGGAAAAAGTAGACTTTCTTGATACGTTGAAATGAGTCGATTAATAATCCAAAACCCAAAAACGGAGTCGACTACTATAAAAAACGTTTCTCCACAAATAGAATCGAAAAGATATTGGCATCAAATCTGTAAGTCGGTAAAAAACCGCAAAAGAATAAATAAGGTTCCAAAGGGATTCAAATCCCAAATAGAATCGAAGAAGAAGTCATCTGTCACACCAAGAACTTGAAAGAGTCCTCTTGAAAAGGAGCAAAACTTTCCTAAAAGACACTTACAAATAGTTGACTCCAAACTGTATTAGCAAAGAGACCAAAACTA
Organism: Anopheles cracens; assembly: GCA_002091845.1. Classification (NCBI taxonomy): domain Eukaryota; kingdom Metazoa; phylum Arthropoda; class Insecta; order Diptera; family Culicidae; genus Anopheles; species Anopheles cracens. Next base: position 15,045 of record KZ067377.1, on the reverse strand, counting down.
AATCGATTTCTTCAAAGAGTCGACATCTAAGAGAAAGCGAACGAGAACAAGGAAGCAGACATGAAAAACAAGGAAAAACACAAACAAGGAGAAACAAGGAGAACAAGGAAGCAGACAAGAAAAAGGAGTCTTGCCGGTTCGGCTTGGAAAGTGAGTCATTTTAGGAGTCCCCTAAAATCTTAGTTAAACAAATCAAAACATTTTTTTTCGTGAATCACACCTCGATTCTTAAACGATCCAGAAGAAGAAGCTCAACAATTTCCCGCACGTAGACACGAGCCCATCGAAAGTTTGCGAAAGCATTAAACCAGTCATTCCAACAACGTGCTTGCTGTTCCGCAGCAAATGGCACTAATAACTTACATTTATCCTTTCATCTACGCCACATTACTCAGGACACCCACCGCCGCCGCCGTCGCCCCCGCACCACGTTCCGTCACGTACTGACCTCCGTCCCACGACGACTCCACAACAATTCTTCCTCTGTTCCAGCGCCGACCACATCCGCCCACACAACGCTTTAATGTGTACCTGCGTGTGGCAACAGCAAACACGTTTTTATGTATGTGGTGCAGGCAGGTGTAGAGATGGAGCAGCGCTTCGCCTAGTATGACTAACTTTCCCATCTCACTGTCGGGCTCGTCAAAATGGAGGAGCGCACACCGAAGCACTCGGAAGCTGCCACGGACATTAAAAAACAAAAGACGGAGACCGGGCTAAATGAATTCTCCCTTTCCCCGTGACGCGTTCCGAGCCGGCGCTTCTTCAAAAGCAGAACGACCGCTCTGCTCCCGGATTCTTTTGTTTTCGGAGCAAATTTCCCAAACTTGGCGGCGGTGAGCGTAATAAGAACGTAAATAATAATCCGCCAGGAAACCATTCGTTTCGTGGCCCGCGTGTTGGCAGTAACGTTGAGTTCACCACCGGACCTTCAGGTGTGTGCCCGTGTTGGTGGTAATTTTCCATGTCGGTGGGCTTTTTGTTGAATTATTATTTTTTGAGCGGTAGGAGAAACTTTGATGAGAAAGTTTTTATTCCCGAGAATTGTTGGAACGTGCAGTTTTATAATTAATTCGCGCAGGATCTTTGATTGTTCGAGTGTTGCGTACCCTGCAGGAATCAATAGTAAAATTTGCCTTCGTGCTAGAACTTGAACGTTTGCAGTAGAACTCACTCTCCAGCTTTATTGCATTTCTTGTGGCCTTCGGCGAGTTACTGCCATCGAAGTCTGGCCTCAGTTCGCTTCCCGGTAGAGCGAGTTTTAGGCCATTTAACGCTCGCTTTCGATCCACCACCAACGTCCTTCGGGCAATAAACCAACCATCAACCCTGCCGAACGCGGTTCACTTCGTCCATGCCCTCCTCGTTTCGTTGTGCCGGCCGCCAATGCGCGACTATCGGGCCCACAGTGAGTGATGTGAAATTAGATCATTAAAATGTATGCGGAGACATGATGTCGCCCCACGCAAAGTGCAAACCCATTGGCATGATGGTGGGGGTCGTCGCCGACAGTATTCCAGCGTTTCCGCCCTTTCGGCTTGGTCGGGTGAGATGGATTGGTGGTGAGGGGGTGGTGACACACGGTTCCGAACATTTTAGCCACCGCCCCGGAGCCCGATGTAATGTTATTGGCGGAATCGAACCGTGAAAAAACACATGATTGATCAGCCCGCGGGAATCAATTTGTCGGCTGTGGCGGTGATGGCGAGCGAGAGGCATTGAAACGAATCGTATCTTCCATTTAGGCGTCATTTCCGTCATCATTTGTCATCTGTATCACGTTTCGTTTTTACATCTCAGGGTTCACTCGATCTCGAGAACTCATCTGGAATCTTGTCGTAAGGCATTTTGGAATCGCTTGGAAGAAAATATTGATATAAAAATTAATCCTTTGCTTGAAGAATGTTTAGTTGAACGTTTTCCTGCTACATCTGGTTACTCTGGGACAAACACACTCCAGGCTGTGAGTTCAGTTCTCAAATTATCGTCATACGCGCAAGGTTTGTGATTGTCCAGTTAGGGGCAATATTCAAGTCAAGAGAATCCTTAAATGGCCTCTGTGGAGTCTGTGTTTCTTACTCTGATGATGACGAATTTGTTGGAAAATTCCCAAAATTGCTTGAATCCAATGTCCAAGATCATATCATTAATGTCTAATTCTCATAATTTCCGTAGATATCATCTGCGATAAACTTTAGGACTAGGAAGAATTGTGGTAGACCCTATAATATGTATATTAGTTTTGTCAGGTCAAGCATCATCTGACACGTCCCAACTGGCCGCCAACAGGTTTAATCAAATCAGATGAATCCAGGATCTGGGGTACTAACTTGCGCTAACTTGAAATCAGTTACTCTTATTCTTAGTATCATAAGTTTACTGGAAAATTGGTAGAAATTGCTAGAGGATTGGAATAAGGCAAAACTCTATGTTTTTTTTTAAAGAGATCATATATACTTAACAGATAACATTTATAGATCATCCTCACAAACGACTTGTTTCTCCTTCTTCTATTATGGAATCTTAAGACTTCCTAGACTTATCGATACTCCATTTGAGAAGTCCATTTGGGATTTGTTACCGGTTCTATCGTTTGCAGACTGGTGTCGCTACTGTGTCCACTACCGGGACGCGCAACAATGCTGGTTATTCGGAAAACTCATCAATTTCGAAAGAAGTTCCATCCTAAAATGCAATGCTTATTTGATGGAATTTTTAAATCATGTTGGATTACGATGTTCAAAGTGGAAGATCAAAGCTAACTGATGGACATTCCTTGCAGCGTGGTCCATTTATGTTGCGCAGCACAAAGCACGTTCCGAAGAACAAAGCAAATTCTGCGAACGAATGACAAGATTTTCATTACGATTGTAATTGCACCGTCCCGCGCTCGATTGATGATGATATCTGCGGGATTTGTTCGAATGAAATCATTGCATATTTAACTATAAGTCGCAGTGTCCCATCTCGCAAACGATTGACCTACATTACATGCGCGGTGTGGTTGGTACCAAGAACACCACTGACCGACCATTACGATCTCCGTGGAGTCCGTGGATTCGAGGTGTGTTATCGTTTTATTTATTCAGCTTATAACTTCAGAATGCATTTCGTGACGGTCATGGAAGCAGCAACTGTAGCAGCAGTACAGTCCAACCAAACTGTGCAGCAACATGAACCGTGTACTCTGCTTTTGTCAAAACCACCGTTTTGCCGTTTTTATGTATGTTTCCCTTCAATCCTCCTCCTGGTTGCATGGACATCGAAGGCGGGGTGCATTTTCTCGAGTGGGTTTCAAGTGGTGTGCACCACGAGAGACAGAGAGAGAGAGAGAGATGCAACGGCTCCGTCCAAAGTGTGTGGACCTTCGCCGTCCAGACCTCTTCGGGCAATACGTTAGCAATACTTCCTCCGGAGGGTGTTCGTATCATGTTTTCAACATTCAAGCTTAACCTCTGCTCCACTTGGCCGTGCAGAGTGGAGAGCAGCACCCATTACCTCATCGAAACACGGTGGATTGTGGATGCTTGTGGGGCCAGGATGAAGAGTCTGATGTGGCGCTCGTCCATTTGACGACCGCGTCCGTTCGCCCGAAGGAACAATTTTCCAGTTTTATTGCGGCGTGTGGGGGCGTCCAGTTATTTATGTCTCGAGGCGGCCGGCTCCAATGATAAAATTGGGTAAACATGCCTATTAAACTTCAACCGAAGTTTGTGCATGTTTGTACATTGAGGTTATACATGTTTGAAGAAGAATGGTCAAGTTGTTTGATTATTTGTTCGAAGTTTTATAAGAGACTGTAGCTTGTTCTGAAACCCTCAGCCTATTTTTGTAAATTGGAAACCTCTTCCCCTATACAAAACCGCTTAAGAACGTGCTTCCCGTCAGCGTTACGCAGCAAGTCCCAGCGCTTGAATTAAGCGCTCCTCTATTAGAACCGTTTTACGATGCCCAGAGCAATATCTCCCAGCAGACCGATTGGTGTTATCTTCTCCGGACAAGCGTCTTCATTATTCCTAACTTATCTACCAGCTGCAGCTTCCGTTTGCCCGCCAACAAGACGGCGGCTTTAACGACGCATCGCTGCCGCCGCCACCGTGTGCTTCTCATTCATATTAGATGATCCATATTTATTTATTTGCCAACGGCGCCTCCAATTCCTTTTTTCTCTCTCGCTCTCCTCTCCGTCTGGTCTGGTCGGAAGTCGTCAGTTGGAGGGATGTGGGTGGCATGAGCAGAAACCACCCCCTCACCTTAATAGGATGAAGTCGGCATAAAACGTAAAGCAACTTCTTCGTCAGACCCCAGACACGAACCCTCCAATCGATTTGCGCTCGTGAAGGTTACCTATCCGTCTGGCACTGGGTGGCTGGCAGGCGCCCACCACCTCGGTCAGCTGGTTCGTGCGGCACATGTACTCTCCCATCCAACGATGACGCCATCGATGTGGAAGATTTATGACAAACACGGGGTGTACGCACGGTAGCAGCGCCCTAATATATATATATATATATACTTTTGACAAACATAACCATACAAATGCTGGTTTAAAAAAGTCATAAAAAATGACAAATGTACTTGTGTCAGTGTTAAATTCACATTATTGTATGACGAATTGAAAAGATAGTCTACAGAAGAGAGTTTTACGGCTCTGATGGTCGTGCTATCAATACTTCACCGCACCTATTAACTTGTTGATCTAAATGTTCCATATTACCACCTCCCTCTCTTATCTCTTCCACGTGTACCCTCCCGGTCGAGCCTGACGGGGCTTATCAAATTTACTCTTTTTCTCGTCCCGCACCGATTGAAAGTGAAACATTTACCCACGCGTCGTCGTAGCGCACACGTGCGGGAAAGGCAATATTGTCAAAACTTATCACGCAGCCACGGCTCATCGGCAAACAACCACCACCATCGGATTCAATTAGTGTGTGACTCAATCCGTCACGCGTCAGCGACGGTCAATTTATGAGTGTTATACTCGTTTGCCATCTTCGCACCAAACACCGAACGCGTCTCACATTGTGCAACGTGGTTCGGGCTGACGGAGTATCGGCGGATGATCGAGTCTGCAGGGAGTATCTGTTTTATGACTTGCAGCTTCTTCCCCCTACGACGTGGATGATATATAGTTTGATGTCTTTATTTTTTGTTTTTCTTTTAGTTTCTTGAAGCTTTAGTCTGGTGTGTGTTGTCTCGCAAAAACGCTAGCAAAACCCACAAACGCAACTTGGGAGGATGATGAGGATGTGCATCAAGAAGAAATCGTCTAACGAAAATCGTTACGCTACTGTGATTGTGTATTGCACAAAGCGCAACGTGCAAATGCGTGCAATTTTCGGTGCGAAAACGGTCCGTATTCAATCAACCGTTTTGGGGCAAACTTTATCGCCGGGCCTCGTACCGTGATTCGTCCTGACGCAACGGAGATCACTGCAGTGTGCCATAACGTGCGGTTTTGACTTTTCCAATCGATCGTATCCGAGATTTTAGTTCGCCATGACTAATCAACTGGATGACGCATCACGAGCAGGAAGAGAAATCACGCTTAAATTGTGGCAGGAAGCTCTCTCTCTCTCTTTCTCCCTCCACACGTACCGGGCGCCTCCATCGAGATAATGTCGGCCAGTAGCCACAGATGGGTCCTTTTCTACGCTGCTGCTGCTCCGGTGAGCCCTTCCACTAATGGTCAACCATCGCAATGAGGCTGATGATGGGAGTATGCAAATGGGTCGAATGAATGAAACGATAATGAAAACTGCTCCTTCTCACGACGGCGGGTGCCCTTGTTATGGGGGACATCCTAAACCCTTTTCTACGTAGTTTGCATTATTAGGTGTTGCGGGCGGGGTTATGGGCAATTCTACTCCTCTCGTTCGATCGCACTCTTTTCCTTCGTTTTAATGAGTGCAGAATAAATCCGTTTCTCTACGTGAGCTGAACGTGGCGGTTGGGATCTGGTTGGGGCTGAAGTAGGGCAGGGTTATACAAAGGGATTTCGATTCGTACTGACAAAGCACCTGCAACCTCCCCAGTTACGCCCCGAGACAGAACACGACACTAATCGATTTTAAATATGTAGGTTACCGGTGGCGGCAGGATACACGCTACGTCTGATTTACTGTCTGGAAGAGTAATTGGGTGCTCACAACACCCTGATGTTCCCTTGCTGCATTTGTTCTGCTCACAAAGAGAATCTGTTTTTCGTTGGAGTATTGTCTTTAGCAAGCGACACGTTATTGGTTTAGTTCACAAAAAAATTGTGCGGCAGTTTATCATGCAGTTAGTTCTCGATGTTACACACTCATCAGCAGCTGGCGTTACTAGCGTGTTGGCATTACACCTTTGTATCGATACGGTTTGTGTCCTGGATGTGCCGGAGGTGGTTTGTTTGTGTTGTTTATGGTTGAGTTTTAGGGTCATTTTTACAGTAGTTAAAACATAAAAATTCCCTCCAAGCTATTGATGTTGAATGTTGTTTTCACTCCACTCTAACCAACCAATCATCTGTTCTTTTACTCCTTTCTCAAGATGCGAATTCATTCCATCAAACATCGAAATGGATCGACGACGTGCGAACGGAGCGTGGTAGTGACGTGATCATAATGCTAGTGGGAAACAAAACCGATCTCTCCGACAAGCGCCAGGTGTCGACGGAGGAGGGCGAACGGAAAGCGAAAGAACTGAACGTAATGTTTATCGAGACTAGTGCGAAAGCCGGTTACAACGTGAAGCAGGTACGCACTGCGTTGCCCATCTCGTTCTCGTGTCCCATCCACTATTAATTTCGTGTCTTGTTTCCCTCTGTAGCTATTCCGAAGAGTAGCCGCCGCCCTGCCTGGCATGGACTCGACCGAGAACAAACCACCAGAAGACAGTATCCTTTTCGTAAAGAAAATGCAAACTTTTCTTTCTTTTCAGCGATTTTTTATGGGAAAAAATATTCGTTTCACTCTTTTTACACATTGCAAGCTGAATCGTTCAGTTTTGTTTGACTTAAGTTAATTTATCAGCTTTCCTTAAGTTAATCAGACCATTTTTCCCTGTTTTCAGTTCATGCGCGTTACTTTTCATTTAATTTATCTCTTCTGTTGTTTTCCTTAACACTTTGTTTTCTCCCCCTGCTTTCCCGTCACCAGTGCACGAGGTTGTGCTGAAAGATTCGCCAAACGAAACGAAAGACCCGGAAGGTGGCTGTGCTTGCTGAGACAACTACTGACCTCTTCGGTGGAGCAGCAGCAGCAGAAAATGCAGTCGCAGAACTTATGGAAACCCTA
>KZ067374.1:43703-54084 GCA_002091845.1 Anopheles cracens | reverse complement strand
GCGGGACGACTCGCTGCCGCTGGCGCACGTCGCGATCGCGGTGGAGGGCTGCGGCTGGACGGACCAGGACAACGTGCCGCTGATGGTGGCGAACACGCTGATCGGCGCGTGGGACCGCTCGCAGGGCGGCGGTGCGAACAACGCGTCCAAGCTGGCGGTCGCCGCCGCCACCGACGGCCTCTGCCACAGCTTCCAGTCGTTCAACACCTGCTACAAGGACACCGGCCTGTGGGGCATCTACTTCGTGTGCGATCCGCTCAAGTGCGAGGACATGCTGTTCAACGTGCAGAACGAGTGGATGCGCCTGTGCACGATGGTGACGGAGGGCGAGGTCGAGCGGGCCAAGAACCTGCTCAAGACGAACATGCTGCTGCAGCTGGACGGCACCACGCCGATCTGCGAGGACATCGGGCGCCAGATGCTGTGCTACAACCGCCGCATTCCGCTGCCGGAGCTCGAGCAGCGCATCGATGTGAGCGCACCCGTTGTTTCCGGCACTTCCTTCGACTGACCTTCTTTTTTTTTCATCTCCCTCAGAGCGTCTCGGCCCAGAATGTGCGCGACGTCGCGATGAAGTACATCTTCGATCGCTGCCCGGCCGTGGCCGCCGTCGGGCCGGTCGAGAACCTGCCGGACTACATGCGCATCCGCGCCTCGATGCACTGGGCGCGCCTGTAAGCCGGCGACCCGGTCCCTAGCATGTATCCGACCACCCGCTGGCAACGATGAGCCCCGTGCGTTGTACATTCGAAGCTGCCCTTAAAGGTGCGGTGTGCCGTGCAGCGCAGGGGAGCGGAGTAGCGACGTAAAATCTTCCGTGAAACTGTACAGATAGCTCAACACGAAATTAAGTTAATAAATTCGATACCGCACCGAACCACAAATACAATCGCGCTCATTTGTGGCCGTACTAAACGTTATTCTGATTAGGGGATGCATAAGGAGTAAGAAGATCGATCTTTTCATTGGCAGAGTATACTACTTTTATACTATTTTTTAGGATTGATTGTATGATCATATCCGAGTTCACATTTAAGTTAATACTAATACTGGATCTTGGCGGATTGCTGAATATATCGTTCCCGGATATATTAGGTTCTGAAAGCTCCGTGTCCGTGTGAGCTTAATGTGCTGGCCAAACCATCCCTTCGTGAGGAGGGTATGCCAGGATCATGGGCTCTTCGATATCAACCTGGTTAGCCTTTCCAACGTCATCGATAGCTGGCCAAACATTGGAGAAGTCGTCGGTTGGTCTTACTCTCGACTTTCCTATTGGAAGATGGTACAATACTTTCCCCCCTGTGATGACTCAGCGGAAAAAAACACGCACACCAGCAAACGATTAAATATTGCACAAAAAAAAGCACACACACTCCGAGCACCGTCTGGCGGCAGACAGTGGTGAGGTATAATATTTATTTACATCTAAGTTGAAATAACAAACACAAATATCCGCCTACGGGGATAGTGAAAAGGGATAGAAAACGTTTGTTTTTATCGTCAATAATACTTGAGTATGGTGGTACGCGCTGGTACGGATTAGTATGGAAGTGAGTTTGGGTGGAGGTCCGGCAATACGCCTACGACTAATGTAGGCACCCGCCGCAATCGTCAACGTTTCCCCTCCCCCCGGGAGAGCATGAACTGAGATTGGATCGCTGTGTTGTGGACTGTATTTGCAATGTAAGTGTTCCAGCGAATGGTTAGGTTAGGTTTATTAATGCGTAGGTTAGGCGAACGTACAGACGAGCAAGTCCACTGCCCAAACCGGCAAACCCGCACGGTTAAGGAACTCAGACCACGGATGAACATCTTCCGGCCTGCGTGCGGTTCCCTGGAACGTTCGAGTTTGCCAATTTGGACACATATCACATACGAAAAATTCGTCCGTTTCTTTCCGCTCCATCTCCGTGACCCGGCTTGCAGTTCTCGTATTCTCTCTCTCTCTCTCTTTCTATCTCAGAGTCAGCAGGCAGTAGTCGGGGCAGCGTTCTCTTATAAGTCATCTGGTACCAAAGATCCACACGTGCAGCACACAGGCAAACGTCAGGAAAAGGCAAGGGACGCCAACAAAGCCGCAAAGGCTCGGCGTCCTCTGTCACACACACACACACACACACAGCAACAGCAGTCGGGAAGGAATGGAACAAACAAATGAGAAAAAAAGCATCATAACAGGGCCACACAACGCACGGCCTAGAACTGCTTCATCCACTGCTGGTAGAAGTCACCGTGCACGGCGTAGTTGTACGTGACGACGCGCTTGAACAGCCAGCACACCCGGTTCAGGTCGGCGCGGTAGTCGGCGTAGCTCGGCGGCGACGTGACCTGCTCGGGCCGGTCGACCAGCAGCAGATTCCTGGCGTGCGCGATCAGCTTCCGCCAGACGACGCCGTACACGCCCGACCGGCGCCGGCCCGCCACGTCCGCGATCTGCGCCTCGAGCGCCTGCCGGCTCTGCTCGGTGGCGGCCGGCGCCGCGGCCGGGTGCCGCGCGACGTACGCGTCGATCGTGACGAGCGCCTGCAGCGCCAGGCTCTGGAGCGTGTCGGCGAGCGTGCCCTTGCGCGGGAAGTCCTTGCACAGGATCTGGAGCGCGTGGGCGAGCTCGCCCCGGGCCGGCTTGTCGGTGGCGAGCGCCTGGACGCTCGCGCACGTCAGCTGCATGACGGTGGCGCACACGCACAGCTGCTGCGCCTCCTCCTTCAGCTGCTGCAGGCGGCGCTGGTCCAGCGCGAGCAGCTCCGGGAACGGTTCGGCGCACTCCGGATCGAGCAGCTCGGCGTACGCGCCGAACAGCTGCTCCGGCATCTGCACCTTCCCGTCCATCAGCCGGATGAGGCGCTCGTCGCCGGCGGGCGTGCAGTTCCGGCGCAGCCACGCGACCGTCGCCGGGAACTCCTGCCTGCAGACGGCCTGCACCTCCGCGAACCGGTGCTTCTCGTACTCGACCGCGTACCGCAGCACCTCGCCGCGCTGCGCCCGCAGCGTGTAGTTCGCCATGTCGCACTTCATCCGGTCGAGCGTCTCCATCACGCCGCGGAGCCGCGCGATCGGTTCCGCCTCCTGCTTGAGCGCGGCGATCTCGGCGTCGCGCGCCGGCGAACACGCCATGCCCATGATCTCGAGCAGGAACTTGGTGGTGTAGTTGAGCACGCCCAGCCCGTCCTCGTCCGCCATCTGGCGCAGCATGCCCGGGTCGAGCACGTGCCGGATCGTGGCGAGCGAGCGGTCGTTGTTGCCCGCGAGCAGCGACTCGAACGCGTCCTTGATGTCGGTCAGCAGCGCGAACACCATCGTGAAGCCGGGCGGCTCCTTCGCCAGCTCCATCCGCAGCACGTCCCAGTACGCGTTGTGCATCTGCGCCTCGACGCGCCCGTACAGGTCGCCCGCGTCCTCCCGCGCCTGCCCGACCGCGAACTCGTCGTTCACCGCGATCTCGTGCAGCAGCGCCATATCCTCCAGCGACCGCTCGACGTCCTCGAGCCGCACGAACTTGGCCGGCTCGTCGCCGACCGGCGGCACCAGGAAGCCCATGTTCTTCACCTCCTCCCGGTTGATGGACAGGTTCTGGACCAGGCTCGACAGCAGATCGACGATCTTCTTCCTCTCGTCCGCCCCGCTCGACGACGACGACACACTGTCGTCCTTCTTCATGCGCGCCACACGGCTGGAACGGGACGGAAACGACAACGTCAGAGTTATGGGCACGGATGTTGGACCAGGAAGCGCCGCTTACCCCGTATTGTCTGGCATTGCTGCTCCGCGTGTGTGTGTGTTTGTGCGACGACCAACTAACGAACCCGCGCGGCAATCGCAGAAACAAAATCGTAACAGTTGCGTTGCGTCCGTTCAGCTGGAAGAAGATCGCATAGATAAACAGTGCGTTTTGGAAGTGAAATAAGCACGGTTACGAGCGAAAACTCCAGCGTTAACTAACGGTTACAACGACCAGCCGCCCGGGAAGCTGGGTGGCACGACCGTTTCGTTACATAACCCACCGATTCGAAATGCGTTCACTGCAGAAGCAAACAAAAAAAAAACAGAAAAAACGTTGCCGAAACCTTTTTGTCCGTTACACCTCGCCGTTGCCATGGTTATGGTGGTGGTAGGGGTGGCCGTGTTGCAATTATGAAGCGTGTGATTGCAGCGCCACCGACGGGAGTAGGCCATTGCAACATGTTTGAACATTGGATTTTATTTTTAGGCATTTTGTTGTTGATCGTAGTCTGTCCGCGCACCCTTCCGTGCGATATTAAAGTTTCCATTTCGGGGGAAAACGTCCTCCCGGACATTTGTTGAATCATCTTCGCTGTGTTTTTTTGTTTACTCTTTGGTGTCCGGAAGTTGATTGCGAATGACGGCCCTCGGTCGAACAATGCACCCCCGTCACTTCGCAACGGGTTTGCGCCCCATAAAAGGCTGCAAACCAGCACCCCGATCGAAAACAACAACCTCGAGCGCTCGCGGACGCGGAGTTGGCAGCAAATAGACTCGATTTGGGTTCGCACTCCACCGTCGAGTCGGGGGAAATCTAGCTGGACGGAAACGTTATCGCACTTTCACCCCGGGAAACACTCGCCCAGCAGCAACAGCAGCAGTAGCCACAATAACCTGCTGGATTGCGTATGATGCGTAATAAACTCGCTAGCGCGAACAAAGCAACCCGTCCGCACGTCAGGAAGTCGAGACGTGTCGCACCCATTAGCACGGTGACACACCGGCTGCCGTGCAAGGAAGCTGGGCTGCAGCACAAAGAGTCAAGTTGAGTTCGATACCTACACACTCCTTTTACGTACGCTCCTTTGTTTGGGCTCCAGCGATCAAGGCTATCCTGCCCTGCGTAGCGTGCACCGTGCGTCCGCTCGAAGTCGATCCGTATTTTGAACTGACCTTACCCCAGCAGGTACCCTGACGTCTAATATACGTCAAAGTTTGGGGAGAAAACAAGGAACAGCCAAAACACAACGGATGCAGCGGGCTTTACACCTAGCGAGAAGTCGATCGAGCGGGTGTCTCGCCTGTTTCTCGCTGCGTGCGTGTAACCGTGCAAATAGACGTAGCGCGAAATTTCTCGCTGTCATTCGATGTAAAATGCATACATAAAAACGGCCCTTTTTTACGGCCGAACGGCTCTCGTTGTCATCGCAAACCTAGAAATAGCTCAATTTCTATGTGTTGCTCAAGCTGTCTTTCGTCTCTAAATGCAATCAAAACATTGTGGTGAAGACATTTACCACAATTTTAGTTGTTGTGAATCTACAAAATATTAAATATATTGATAGGCTTAATTTATCTTAGGGTTCAGCAATAAAAAATGCAACAATAGAAAAATCTCGCGAGAAAAGTAGCTCTGTTTGCTAAATTGAGCTACTTTTCTCGCGAGAAATTTCGCGCTACGTCTATTTGCACGGTAAGGGGCTGCTCTAGAATAGGTTTCACGAAACAAACGACAACGACATGTTTTACGAGTGCTCTAGGCCAGCAAACTGTCGTCAGACAAGCTGTCAAACAAAATATCACCCAGCAGTAACAAAAATATCATTTTTATAAGGATTTACCGTACCATTCAGGTAATTAATGTTAATACTAAATTGTGTTTTACGACGTGCTCAACCGTGAGCGGGCCAGATAAGAAGACTAAATTGTGTTATGGCATTTACAACAAAATACACACATCCATATTGCATCCAAAATTCGTTGTCAAATTATTTTCACAATCAAGGTTCAAGATGGATGCAAGGTTGGAAGATGGATCGACGTCAAAATACAAACCGATTTGTTTGACGACAAATGTTCGTCGATGTTTGACAGACTTATCTAGAGCACCTTCATACCGCGTCATACGTTTGTTCTTGTCGTATGTCTCATCAGACTTATTCTAGAGCAGCCCCTTACCGAACGCGAACGAGCTGGTTCGTTCTGCAGGAAGAGCTGACCGCGAGCGTCGATTCTTTGTTTTTTTTTATAGCCACATATCAAAAAGTCGTCTCAGCTCGTTATGCAAACGGGTAAAGCCCGCTTAAGGCCCACGAGACGGCCACACACAGCACCCAACCAGCAAATAGCTCGAAAACTGGCGTTTTTGCTTGAAATATGACCTTTCCGCTCGACATTTCCAAAATTCGTGCTGTTTGGATGGAGAAATTGCTCGAAATACGGATGACATTTCAGTTAGACAGCAGACTATTGCCAGAGCACTCTATCTTGTCTTGTTCGTTTGTTTTGTTCGAGAGGTGCCAGAGCGGTGCCTTAGGTGAAAAAAATCAAGCCGCTGAAATGTATTTGGCGCTGTAATCACTACATGGAAAAGCTAACAGAAACACAACCTCACAAAAGGGCCTCGGATATTTACTTCCATCCGAGCTCGGATTAGCATCGGATAACGGGGTTGCGTCTCACGGTGGATCTAGATCTGACGAGAGCTTCTTTCGCGAAGACAAATTCTGAGCGAATCTGAGCAAATGCTCAGAAACAACTGTCGCAAATACGAGACAACTCTCGCTTTGTTCCTTCCTCTCGCAATTGACAAATTTAGCAATCAGCGAGAGGATGAGCCTTTCGCGGAAAAGCGTGAAAAAGCGAGAGTCTACTTGCATTTCTGACAGTTGTTTCTGAAGCGAGCTCTACATGTCTGTATAACGACCTGAGAACGATGCGAGAAGACCAAGCGAGACGTCAAACTATGGCATTTCTCGCCTGGCTCTCACTACGTACATGTAAACACGTTTTTTGCTACCAAGCGAGAACAGAAACGCGGTACCATGCGCGATACAAAAAAAAAATCATAATGCTATTATTGAAAATGAATTAAAATATCGTTGTATATCTTTCTGCATGAAAACAAGGTTTTTTTCCTAACAAAACGATGATTTTCAAACACCTTCGTGAGAACTTCGACATCTGTTTTGCCTTCTCAGGTCGTTGTACAGACATGTAAAGCTCGCTTAAAGAGAAAAGTGCTATCCGACGGTTATCCGAGCTCGGAGAACTACTCGTTGGTCGGGTATCCTCTGACTCTATCCCACATACAATGTGGGTAAGTACTGACACCTGACGTGCAGAGGGCGGCACGGTGTAACGCGAGCTTTTGCGAAGCTTTCGGAATGTACCGATTAGATTAATTGTTGTGATTGAAACGTAGAATAGTCTGCAGATATGTTTGATATGTAGACGACCGTGCGGAACCGTTTGTTAGTGCAACGAGGATAACCCTCTTCTCCACGGTACGCACTAAAGCTTTTCAAACAACAACAAAAAACAAACGAACACGTACGGTTGTAACTGACATGAAGGTGTATGTTTCGGCACAGCTTCGAAGGTCAACCGGTGTTGCACGGTGATAGCAACAAGCGAAGCGGCGAGATCCGCGATAAATGCCGGCAATAGGAGCAGGAATAAGAAACAGCTGCGGGCTAAAGCGGAGCGCTTAGGCCGGGCGTGAGCAGCAGTAAGCTTGGCTCGGGGCTAATCGATTGAAACGGTTTGTCATCGGTGCGGCGGTGCATTTGATAGCGATATCACCCGGCCTGCGATATCACGTTAGCGGCGCTGGTGGCGTCAGTGCCGCGATACCGGCAGCGAGCAGTTGTTGCACAGCAGGCAGACAGCACAGCAGGCACCATGGCCGCCCAACCGGAGAGCGACGCCTTCATCGTGAGCGGACCACCGCACAAGTCCGACATTACTGCCGGCTGCGGGTCGCTCGGTACGTTCCTGCGCCGGAAGCTGCTGCAGAATGGGTCGGACGTGGCGTTGGTACGGCTTTCCTTCCCTTGTCGATGTCGGAAGCTTACAGCGGCAGTAACACAGCGGCTATTCGCAGATCGACGGCGTCTACGGGACGGAGCTCACGTACCTGGAGCTGCTCGAGCAGGGCACGCGGCTGGCGGAGTGTCTGCGCGCGCAGGCCGGCATCCGGTGCGGCGACGTCATCGGGCTGGTGTCGGAGAACCGGCTCGAGTTCCCGGTGGTGCTGGTCGGCTCGTTCCTGCTCGGTGCCACCGTCGCCCCGGTCAACCTCACCTACACCGAGCGTAGGTGTCCTTCCAGTGTCCCGGCTACGCGCACAGTCAGTGACGTTTCGGCTCTTGCTCCCCCCCCCCTCCACTCTCTGCAGGTGAGTTCGTGCACGCGTTCAACCTGTCCCGGCCGCGGGTCGTGTTCACGTCCGCGTTTGCCGCGGATCGGGTCGTCGCCGCGGCCGCCCAGTGCGCCAGCTTCGTCGAGCGGCTGGTCCTGTTCGGCGAGGAGAACCCGTTCGCGGACGCGGCAACACTGCTGGAGCAGTTCCTGGCGCCGGTTCCAGCGTTCGTGAACCCGCTCGCGCTCGCCATCGAACCGACGAACGTGTACGAGCACGTCGCGCTGATCATGTGCTCGTCCGGCACGACCGGCCTACCGAAGGGCGTCCAGCTGACGCAGTCGAACGTTATGGCGAGCGTGGCGTTGACAGAGTACGTATCCGGCTCCTAGCGAGAACTTCCCGTTCTCTGTGTTGTTATTGCTGCGCTGTGAGTGGTCGTCCTAGCAAACTCGATCGCTTGGGTTCTAGTCTCTATGGAAGATCTTACCTTTCTGCATGAAAACAAGGTTTTTTTCTTAACAAAACGATGATTTTCAAACACCTTCGTGAGAACTTCGACATCTGTTTCGCCTTCTCAGGTCGTTGTACAGACATGTAAAGCTCGCTTAAAGAGAAAAGTGCTATCCGACGGTTATCCGAGCTCGGAGAACTACTCGTTGGTCGGGTATCCTCTGACTCTATCCCACATACAATGTGGGTAAGTACTGACACCTGACGTGCAGAGGGCGGCACGGTGTAACGCGAGCTTTTGCGAAGCTTTCGGAATGTACCGATTAGATTAATTGTTGTGATTGAAACGTAGAATAGTCTGCAGATATGTTTGATATGTAGACGACCGTGCGGAACCGTTTGTTAGTGCAACGAGGATAACCCTCTTCTCCACGGTACGCACTAAAGCTTTTCAAACAACAACAAAAAACAAACGAACACGTACGGTTGTAACTGACATGAAGGTGTATGTTTCGGCACAGCTTCGAAGGTCAACCGGTGTTGCACGGTGATAGCAACAAGCGAAGCGGCGAGATCCGCGATAAATGCCGGCAATAGGAGCAGGAATAAGAAACAGCTGCGGGCTAAAGCGGAGCGCTTAGGCCGGGCGTGAGCAGCAGTAAGCTTGGCTCGGGGCTAATCGATTGAAACGGTTTGTCATCGGTGCGGCGGTGCATTTGATAGCGATATCACCCGGCCTGCGATATCACGTTAGCGGCGCTGGTGGCGTCAGTGCCGCGATACCGGCAGCGAGCAGTTGTTGCACAGCAGGCAGACAGCACAGCAGGCACCATGGCCGCCCAACCGGAGAGCGACGCCTTCATCGTGAGCGGACCACCGCACAAGTCCGACATTACTGCCGGCTGCGGGTCGCTCGGTACGTTCCTGCGCCGGAAGCTGCTGCAGAATGGGTCGGACGTGGCGTTGGTACGGCTTTCCTTCCCTTGTCGATGTCGGAAGCTTACAGCGGCAGTAACACAGCGGCTATTCGCAGATCGACGGCGTCTACGGGACGGAGCTCACGTACCTGGAGCTGCTCGAGCAGGGCACGCGGCTGGCGGAGTGTCTGCGCGCGCAGGCCGGCATCCGGTGCGGCGACGTCATCGGGCTGGTGTCGGAGAACCGGCTCGAGTTCCCGGTGGTGCTGGTCGGCTCGTTCCTGCTCGGTGCCACCGTCGCCCCGGTCAACCTCACCTACACCGAGCGTAGGTGTCCTTCCAGTGTCCCGGCTACGCGCACAGTCAGTGACGTTTCGGCTCTTGCTCTCCCCCCCTCCACTCTCTGCAGGTGAGTTCGTGCACGCGTTCAACCTGTCCCGGCCGCGGGTCGTGTTCACGTCCGCGTTTGCCGCGGATCGGGTCGTCGCCGCGGCCGCCCAGTGCGCCAGCTTCGTCGAGCGGCTGGTCCTGTTCGGCGAGGAGAACCCGTTCGCGGACGCGGCAACACTGCTGGAGCAGTTCCTGGCGCCGGTTCCAGCGTTCGTGAACCCGCTCGCGCTCGCCATCGAACCGACGAACGTGTACGAGCACGTCGCGCTGATCATGTGCTCGTCCGGCACGACCGGCCTACCGAAGGGCGTCCAGCTGACGCAGTCGAACGTTATGGCGAGCGTGGCGTTGACAGAGTACGTATCCGGCTCCTAGCGAGAACTTCCCGTTCTCTGTGTTGTTATTGCTGCGCTGTGAGTGGTCGTCCTAGCAAACTCGGTCGCTTGGGTTCTAGTCTCTATGGAAGATCTTGCTGAGTGTCATCGCAACATCACCAACCAATCCTTCAATCAATAACTTCATCTCAGCGACTAGAACA
>KZ067371.1:44492-67143 GCA_002091845.1 Anopheles cracens | reverse complement strand
TTTAAAAAATCTAAAAAAAAACGTTTTTATCTCTAAAAGCACTTAAAAACAATACTGTAGATACGTTGACTACTCCGTTTGGTAGGAAATAAAAAAATATCACATCAGCCTTGTGTGAGTGGCGCCATCTACTGATGAGTAACGTATCCATAAAGTGTTTAGTTTTCAACGTGCCTCACTCCATCCAAGTATGCCGTCCAAGTCCTCACGGTTCATGATCCTATTTGCTTTGAATTAATATGATTATTCTAGAGTTTTCGGGGAATAAAATGAATGAAACATACATTAAACTGAAACGACGATAGAATCGATAAAATGCCAGAAATTCTAGATTTGTTTTCAAAGAACAGTATTTAAAATAAAATAGTCAACTTTCTTCTCGCCCCATTCTGTGTGCGAGTCATCCTGCTTCAAACACGCCCAATGTTACATCCTGCACCGCGCTTTTGTCTATAAATTCTCCGAAATGCATTGCGCAGCGGCACGACCAAACCATAAATTGCATTCGATTTGCAGTTAAAACTCGGATTGTGCATTACGTCAGCGGGCGTCGTCGTTGCATGGCTTCATGACTTGGTGTTTGAAAGTAGTAGAGCCAACAGAAAAAAAACCCCGAACGACGCTGAAACCACAAACCGACAACCGATTGAAACAACCCCATTCTCGCAAGAAGTGCTCTTCGAATGGCTGGGTCGCGCAGCCCTGGGGTGGGACGATGCACGATGTACTGCACATTAGCAAGGCTTCCCGCGCCGCCGTTCCCACTAATCTGAAGGACCGTCAATCCTTCCACACGAGTGCTTCCCATTTGCGCGGGCTGCCGCTCAATTCATTCGCCCGTACGAGTGTTCCAAAAACCCATTAAAGTTCCAATTACATAAATTTATACCCGCGCATAAAATCGTCCTTCAAGCAGTGCTCGTTGCGGTGCGCCCGTACGAAACCCCCCCGGTGCTGACCGGTCGCACTCAAATCCAAGCAAGCATCGTGAGCAATTATTCGCGTCGGTCGCTGGGTGCTCTGGGCGGGCAGTCCCGGTTCACGTGCGACGCTTCGAATGTCAGTTTTTGCAAGTTTATTGTGAGACCGATTGGTCGAGTGCGGTGTTCGGCGATGGGATTATAAAATTGTGGAGGGTCATTATTCGTGTTGCATGTGTGTGTGTTTGTTGCTTCCGCTATATTCTAATGCCTTTCGTTACTCTCTTTCCGTTCTTCGCCGGCACCCAACCCAACAGTGGACGCATACAACGGCACCCATCTGCATCTGCCCAAGCTGGAGCGAAGACAAATGGGCGCGTACCTGTGCATCGCGTCGAACGATGTGCCGCCCGCCGTTAGCAAGCGTGTTTCATTGAGTGTTCACTGTAAGTACGACCGACCGGGTTCAACCCGACTCTTCCGCGCTCGTGCCAACCACGCGAAACTTGCCAGGTTTAGGTCAGGATCGGTGCACAAAGTGTGAGTCAAACGGTCGAACGGAACTTTCTGAGCAACGGCGCTGTGGAGGTATTTACAGCGTTGCGTTAAGCTCACTCACTCATGCATTTGTGCGACGATATTCCACCGGAATGGGCTTCGCCCTGTAGTACTCGAGAATGGCCAATGGAAGCGATAGTTCTATCGGCGCACGATCACATAGTTTTTGTTCGTCGCGTCGTGTTCGCGAATTTGTTGGCGCTTTGTTCGAACGCAGTACGGTGGGGCGTGGATGAATGTTCGTGGAAATGTGAGCGATTGTGTGAATGTGGCAAACTTGGGCCGAATTCGATTGACAGGACAATGGCATATCGATGCCAAGCGGAGATGTGAATGGAGCGGCCAATTACTAGCCCTCGTGATGTGGCTTGGGTGTACTTTTGATCACATTTGGTTTGAGTCAATTTTACACAGCGATGGAGGGCACAAATAACAGAAAACATGTGAAGTTATTTCGGTTTTTTTGTTTATTTTTTTAAATATTTCAGTTTTTAAAGACACCTTCATCAAGAAATGTTTTAAACATATATCGAAGCTTATGTAAATTACTTGAATACTAGCAATTATTGATCGATTTCTGGACTAGAGTGTGAAATAACCTGTCTCTTTTAAAGCAAGAGTCTTTGTGCCATGTTGCAATAGGTATGTTGTTTGCTATTTTTATATGCTTGTTCAGATTTTTGCATCTAAATTACATAATTATAGTTGTTTAAATTATTTTGTGTAACAATTTATATGTATATATCTATATACAGATAACTTTTTCAATCAAAATATAACTACAGTTTTGCGAAGAAAACGTTAAAAACTATTATAAAATGAAAGAACCACATTTGTTAAATAATAATAGTTCGAAGTTAAAAGAGTTTGAAAGAGACAATGTAATTATTAAAAACAAGTTAAACATGGCGCCAACAATAGTGAAATTGGTGTGTCAGAATGGGGAGAAGTAAATTGATTGTTAGCCGGCACGGGTGCCCACCAGCGGTCGGTATGTTGTGCAGCTGTTATGACGCTGCAGCAGCTGCAGGCAATTACGGGTGAGATTCTGGTTGGTTGCTGCATTTGCTGCATGCTGAGGTTTTTGACGGGTTGAAGCATCCGCTGGTTCGATGGCGCTTACCAACAGAACTCGGAAGCCGCTCGCCACGCATTACTTGATTGCTGCCATTTTCGAGAAATTAATAACAACGTGTGCATCTGCTGCTTCGCTGTTGTGTGATGGTCTGGTACTGGCTTAGTTGAACTCTATTTATGCCTGAGGGTATAAATTCAATTTAAAATACGAATAAAGTAAACAAATCTATCAAAAGACCAATTTTCCACTAAATAGAAATAGCATTATTTGAAAAAAAAATCTGATTTATCAAAATATTTGCTTTCAATCAACTTGTATACGCTTATGCAATGTCTTCCGAAGTTATAAATAGAATAAAACATAGTCAACATTCGCTTTGAAGTGCGGAATAGTTAAATAAAAAGTTAAGGCATGTAGCAGGACAAATAAACGTTAGAGAATTGGTTTGAATTACTCAAAAATAACTCGATGATAGCTCATAGATTTAAAAATTACACTAAGCATTTACGATCGCTCTAGATTCTTTCGTACCAGATTCCTGAAATCAAATGAAATCTAAACACGTTTTTAATTTTTAACGAATTGTATTTTGATGAGATGACTAAACTATTTATTACATTGTAGGGTGTAGGAATTGCAGGTTCATCTTCAAAAGCTGATTAAATATATTTATATATTTTTTATTATATTTATAAAATTTTATATATTTTTATACATCACAGAGTCATTCTCATGCCATCTACTCGAATCAGTTCGACAATACGATATTTTAGATGTGATTGGCAATCTCAATAACAGGAAAAAAGACTTCAAAGCAATAAGGTATCAAGTAGTACGGGGAAAAGTAAAATTTTCACAGTAGATATCACCATTGCTTTTCAGAGTTTCTCTCTATTTTGTTCTATTTGTCTTTTGATGTCAATGTTTTTAATATGCGTTATGTGAATTATGAAGGTTTAGATGAAAAAAATACACATACAATATTTTTTATTTAATCATTTCTGCTTTTGTTCATATATTTTCTATTACACGTTAGTGTTAACAAAGCTAAATTAACACCTGCAATCAATACAGAGCTATTCAATCGTCATGATACTAAAAAAAGGTAGGGCCTTTGGCGCAACAATGGAGCACCGTCGCGTTCACGCTCTGATCTATGGTCGGTAACTTTTTACACCTCCTCCCGGTTAGTGGCACATAATTTGTGGTTTACTGACAGACACGTGGCGGTCGCGTTGATTGACGTAAATGATGACGCATTCGGTGCTGCACGCTGCAACTGCACATGGGTGTGTAGCCATCCTCACCTTTTACCGCAGCGTTTATCACGCCCTTCCCAATCCGCAAGCCCGATCGATCGATGGCACAGGGCGACCGGTTGCACATCGGAGAGCTCAAGAGTGTGCCCCATTCCAGCGTTGGCCTAGCCTGGCCGACTGTATCATGTCAATATGCAAATTAATTAACTTTCCACTCAAAACGACAAACAACCGGGCGCCTCCACCGCTGCGAGCGCGTGGCACCATGAAATATGGCATTTTGAAGTTTAGTCAATTTTGTTCCCCGCTCGGACCACTCTCACCCCGCGGCTCGTTTCCCCGCGGTTCCATTGGGATGCACTGATGCGTGCAGAACCCCGACGTGACTCTTCCTGTGTGCACAGTGGGCAGTGGGAGAAAAGAAAATCAAGCACAGTCAGATTATTAGATTAATGCAGCGAAGTTGACAGGCGTGCGCTCCTCTCCAGCCCAGCGCTACCGGTAATGTAACCATGGAAACCCAGGGGAGGGTGGTAAAATATGCCAATCTAGCAAACCCCGACGAGCCAGACGAGACGGTCGTCAACATTATCATGAATAAATTAATTATGTGTTAACGCTCGCGCCTCAGAATGCTGATGTCAATGTTTTTAATATGCGTTATGTGAATTATGAAGGTTTAGATGAAAAAAATACACATACAATATTTTTTATTTAAACATTTCTGCTTTTGTTCATATATTTTCTATTACACGTTAGTGTTGACAAACCTAAATTAACACCTGTAATCAATACAGAGCTATTCAATCGTCATGATACTAAAAAAAGGTAGGGCCTTTGGCGCAACAATGGAGCACCGTCGCGTTCACGCTCTGATCTATGGTCGGTAACTTTTTACACCTCCTCCCGGTTAGTGGCACATAATTTGTGGCTTACTGACAGACACGTGGCGGTCGCGTTGATTGACGTAAATGATGACGCATTCGGTGCTGCACACTGCAACTGCACATGGGTGTGTAGCCATCCTCACCTTTTACCGCAGCGTTTATCACGCCCTTCCCAATCCGCAAGCCCGATCGATCGATGGCACAGGGCGACCGGTTGCACATCGGAGAGCCCAAGAGTGTGCCCCATTCCAGCGTTGGCCTGGCCTGGCCGACTGTATCATGTCAATATGCAAATTAATTAACTTTCCACTCAAAACGACAAACAACCGGGCGCCTCCACCGCTGCGAGCGCGTGGCACCATGAAATATGGCATTTTGAAGTTTAGTCAATTTTGTTCCCCGCTCGGACCGCTCTCACCCCGCGGCTCGTTTCCCCGCGGTTCCATTGGGGTGCACTGATGCGTGCAGAACCCCGACGTGACTCTTCCTGTGTGCACAGTGGGCAGTGGGAGAAAAGAAAATCAAGCACAGTCAGATTATTAGATTAATGCAGCGAAGTTGACAGGCGTGCGCTCCTCTCCAGCCGAGCGCTACCGGTAATGTAACCATGGAAACCCAGGGGAGGGTGGTAAAATATGCCAATCTAGCAGACCCCGACGAGCCAGACGAGACGGTCGTCAACATTATCATGAATAAATTAATTATGTGTTAACGCTCGCGCCTCAGAATGCAGCATTCTGTTGCCCTTCTGCAAACGGGAAGCACCGTCCCGTGGCCAGCATCAATGACAGCATGGAAAGCTTTCACGCTGGGTCGAGCGAAGATAAAAATAAGAAAATCTGACGGATGCGAGAGAAGAAAAAAACCCCGTTGGTCGGTGAAATGGCATCTTTCCTAATTTTATTATATTTATATATATTTAAATATTTTTATACATCACAGAATCATTCTCATGCCATCTACTCGAATCAGTTCAACAAGATGGTGTTTCAGATTTGATTGGCAATCTCAATAACAGGAAAAAAGACTTCAAAGCAATAAGGTATCAAGTAGTACGGGGAAAAGTAAAATTTTCACAGTAGATATCACCATTGCTTTTCAGAGTTTCTCTCTATTTTGTTCTATTTGTCTTTTGATGTCAATGTTTTTAATATGCGTTATGTGAATTATGAAGGTTTAGATGAAAAAAATACACATACAATATTTTTTATTTAATCATTTCTGCTTTTGTTCATATATTTTCTATTACACGTTAGTGTTAACAAAGCGCTCGGCAAAGGTGACGCCGGGCGTACGTGCCTGCCGACGCGCAGGTAAGACAGGCCAGGGCCAGTTGAAACTTTGCAGCAGTGCGCAATTACCGGTGGTGAAAGTTTGTAATGCGTGGGTTTTAATGAGCGACAGAGCGATTTCGAGGCGAGGCTGTACGGTCGTGTTGCTTTTTTGCTATCATTCGTCGCTTCAAACGTTCATCAATTAATCAAAATCGTGGACTTACGCGATGAAGGTTCCTGGAAGGAACGAAATCTCGGCAATTTTTATTTATATTGCTCAAATCTGTGTAACCTTCTGGATGTAAACGTTATTTTGCTCACCACTTCTAGTCCTAAAAAAATAAAATAAATATTTTGTTGACGATATAAATAAATTTTAAATATATTTCAAATGACACACGCATTGCGAGTCGCTCTGGCAAGTGGTGGTGTGAGAGAGAGAGAGATAGAAGCACGAAAAGCCTGTATTTTTCTCCATTACGTTCACTTCCGGATAAGCTGCGAGGGTAGTGGAGCAAGCGAGGTGACGATCGTGGGCGGTCGCGTCAGGAAGGATACGAAAATCAGGACGTCCGGTTGGAGCCAGCAGCAGCCAAACGGTAAAAAGCGGTAAAAATGTATCACAATATCACTCCGATGGACCGTGTTGGCTTCGTTTCTTGGCGCCGGTGCACTTTTCCTGCGCCCCGACAAAGTATGAAAAATTATGCTCCCCAACGAGGTGCCGAACGGCGCCTTCGCCGACTGGCTCATCCGATTTAGTGTCGGGGCGTTCGCACCTACTTGTGCCGCCTGCCCGGTGGCGTAAGCCCGACGGTGAAACGGTGGCGTCGGCACCGGGGACAGACACAATCGGGGGCACGTGATTTGAATGACCCCGACGAGCCAGACGAGACGGTCGTCAACATTATCATGAATAAATTAATTATGTGTTAACGCTCGCGCCTCAGAATGCAGCATTCTGTTGCCCTTCTGCAAACGGGAAGCACCGTCCCGTGGCCAGCATCAATGACAGCATGGAAAGCTTTCACGCTGGGTCGAGCGAAGATAAAAATAAGAAAATCTGACGGATGCGAGAGAAGAAAAAAACCCCGTTGGTCGGTGAAATGGCATCTTTCCTGCCTTCTTACAGCCCCAATGCTCGGGCAAAGCAACACTTTTAACCCAGCGACATCTTTTTCCCGAGTAAGGCGTGCAATAGTTACGCTGCACATTGCACAGTAACCGGCGCACAACAAATGGCGCTACTGAAACAAAGTTTTACTAGTCATAATTGAAAATTCTTTTCCATGCTCCAGTAATATAATCTTATGTCCACTGCACGCAGCGATAATTTTTAATAAAGGCAAATGAGCCGTTTTTCACCCGCCACAGAAACACCCCTATTTTGTCACGCACTGTGCGCTTGCCGTGTTTGCGTTGGAGGAAGAAGGAGAAAAAATGGGGGAAAAAATATCGCTGCGAAATAAATAGATGGTGCGGGGCGAATAAAAGCGCCATAGACAAACATATCCCACCCGCCGCGACAAAGACGAACGGTAAAGCATGGAAAAATACGACTATCCTGAAGGATGAAAGCGCTCTTTGCATGCTGCCGTATTGGTCGTATTTTTCCATCTTACCGGGGATGGCATTTCTGTCCATTTCGCTGCACAAAAGCATTTCTGTTTAAAAGCTGGCAAGTGGTGGTGTGAGAGAGAGAGAGATAGAAGCACGAAAAGCCTGTATTTTTCTCCATTACGTTCACTTCCGGATAAGCTGCGAGGGTAGTGGAGCAAGCGAGGTGACGATCGTGGGTATTTTTATTTATATTGCTCAAATCTGTGTAACCTTCTGGATGTAAACGTTATTTTGCTCACCACTTCTAGTCCTAAAAAAAATAAAATAAATATTTTGTTGACGATATAAATAAATTTTAAATATATTTCAAATGACACACGCATTGCGAGTCGCTGAAGGAGAAAAAATGGGGGAAAAAATATCGCTGCGAAATAAATAGATGGTGCGGGGCGAATAAAAGCGCCATAGACAAACATATCCCACCCGCCCCGACAAAGACGAACGGTAAAGCATGGAAAAATACGACTATCCTGAAGGATGAAAGCGCTCTTTGCATGCTGCCGTATTGGTCGTATTTTTCCATCTTACCGGGGATGGCATTTCTGTCCATTTCGCTGCACAAAAGCATTTCTGTTTGAAAGCTGGCAAGTGGTGGTGTGAGAGAGAGAGAGATAGAAGCACGAAAAGCCTGTATTTTTCTCCATTACGTTCACTTCCGGATAAGCTGCGAGGGTAGTGGAGCAAGCGAGGTGACGATCGTGGGTGGTCGCGTCAGGAAGGATACGAAAATCAGGACGTCCGGTTGGAGCCAGCAGCAACCAAACGATAAAAAGCGGTAAAAATGTATCACAATATCACTCCGACGGACCGTGTTGGCTTCGTTTCTTGGCGCCGGTGCACTTTTCCTGCGCCCCGACAAAGTATGAAAAATTATGCTGCCCAACGAGGTGCCGAACGGCGCCTTCGCCGACTGGCTCATCCGATTTAGTGTCGGGGCGTTTGCACCTACTTGTGCCGCCTGCCCGGTGGCGTAAGCCCGACGGTGAAACGGTGGCGTCGGCACCGGGGACAGACACAATCGGGGGCACGTGATTTGAATAGGAATCCAATAATGCCTGCAAGATTATGATGGATCGCCTCTCGCAATAGGCGGGGACGAAACGCAATGACACCGTCGGGGTGAATCAGCGCTCGGCAAAGGTGACGCCGGGCGTACGTGCCTGCCGACGCGCAGGTAAGACAGGCCAGGGCCAGTTGAAACTTTGCAGCAGTGCGCAATTACCGGTGGCGAAAGTTTGTAATGCGTGGGTTTTAATGAGCGACAGAGCGATTTCGAGGCGAGGCTGTACGGTCGTGTTGCTTTTTTGCTATCATTCGTCGTTTCAAACGTTCATCAATTAATCAAAATCGTGGACTTACGCGATGAAGGTTCCTGGAAGGAACGAAATCTCGGCAATTTTTATTTATATTGCTCAAATCTGTGTAACCTTCTGGATGTAAACGTTATTTTGCTCACCACTTCTAGTCCTAAAAAAAATAAAATAAATATTTTGTTGACGATATAAATAAATTTTAAATATATTTCAAATGACACACGCATTGCGAGTCGCTGAAATATAGTTATGATCGTTTTTATCCTTCAATAGACCTGTTGTGCTTAACGTTGCATTGATTATTGTGCTACTGGAGTCACAAAAAAGCGTTCCAAGTTTTATCGACCATTGGATGACGCATTCGGTGCTGCACACTGCAACTGCACATGGGTGTGTAGCCATCCTCACCTTTTACCGCAGCGTTTATCACGCCCTTCCCAATCCGCAAGCCCGATCGATCGATGGCACAGGGCGACCGGTTGCACATCGGAGAGCCCAAGAGTGTGCCCCATTCCAGCGTTGGCCTGGCCTGGCCGACTGTATCATGTCAATATGCAAATTAATTAACTTTCCACTCAAAACGACAAACAACCGGGCGCCTCCACCGCTGCGAGCGCGTGGCACCATGAAATATGGCATTTTGAAGTTTAGTCAATTTTGTTCCCCGCTCGGACCGCTCTCACCCCGCGGCTCGTTTCCCCGCGGTTCCATTGGGGTGCACTGATGCGTGCAGAACCCCGACGTGACTCTTCCTGTGTGCACAGTGGGCAGTGGGAGAAAAGAAAATCAAGCACAGTCAGATTATTAGATTAATGCAGCGAAGTTGACAGGCGTGCGCTCCTCTCCAGCCGAGCGCTACCGGTAATGTAACCATGGAAACCCAGGGGAGGGTGGTAAAATATGCCAATCTAGCAGACCCCGACGAGCCAGACGAGACGGTCGTCAACATTATCATGAATAAATTAATTATGTGTTAACGCTCGCGCCTCAGAATGCAGCATTCTGTTGCCCTTCTGCAAACGGGAAGCACCGTCCCGTGGCCAGCATCAATGACAGCATGGAAAGCTTTCACGCTGGGTCGAGCGAAGATAAAAATAAGAAAATCTGACGGATGCGAGAGAAGAAAAAAACCCCGTTGGTCGGTGAAATGGCATCTTTCCTGCCTTCTTACAGCCCCAATGCTCGGGCAAAGCAACACTTTTAACCCAGCGACATCTTTTTCCCGAGTAAGGCGTGCAATAGTTACGCTGCACATTGCACAGTAACCGGCGCACAACAAATGGCGCTACTGAAACAAAGTTTTACTAGTCATAATTGAAAATTCTTTTCCATGCTCCAGTAATATAATCTTATGTCCACTGCACGCAGCGATAATTTTTAATAAAGGCAAATGAGCCGTTTTTCACCCGCCACAGAAACACCCCTATTTTGTCACGCACTGTGCGCTTGCCGTGTTTGCGTTGGAGGAAGAAGGAGAAAAAATGGGGGAAAAAATATCGCTGCGAAATAAATAGATGGTGCGGGGCGAATAAAAGCGCCATAGACAAACATATCCCACCCGCCCCGACAAAGACGAACGGTAAAGCATGGAAAAATACGACTATCCTGAAGGATGAAAGCGCTCTTTGCATGCTGCCGTATTGGTCGTATTTTTCCATCTTACCGGGGATGGCATTTCTGTCCATTTCGCTGCACAAAAGCATTTCTGTTTGAAAGCTGGCAAGTGGTGGTGTGAGAGAGAGAGAGATAGAAGCACGAAAAGCCTGTATTTTTCTCCATTACGTTCACTTCCGGATAAGCTGCGAGGGTAGTGGAGCAAGCGAGGTGACGATCGTGGGCGGTCGCGTCAGGAAGGATACGAAAATCAGGACGTCCGGTTGGAGCCAGCAGCAGCCAAACGGTAAAAAGCGGTAAAAATGTATCACAATATCACTCCGATGGACCGTGTTGGCTTCGTTTCTTGGCGCCGGTGCACTTTTCCTGCGCCCCGACAAAGTATGAAAAATTATGCTCCCCAACGAGGTGCCGAACGGCGCCTTCGCCGACTGGCTCATCCGATTTAGTGTCGGGGCGTTCGCACCTACTTGTGCCGCCTGCCCGGTGGCGTAAGCCCGACGGTGAAACGGTGGCGTCGGCACCGGGGACAGACACAATCGGGGGCACGTGATTTGAATAGGAATCCAATAATGCCTGCAAGATTATGATGGATCGCCTCTCGCAATAGGCGGGGACGAAACGCAATGACACCGTCGGGGTGAATCAGCGCTCGGCAAAGGTGACGCCGGGCGTACGTGCCTGCCGACGCGCAGGTAAGACAGGCCAGGGCCAGTTGAAACTTTGCAGCAGTGCGCAATTACCGGTGGTGAAAGTTTGTAATGCGTGGGTTTTAATGAGCGACAGAGCGATTTCGAGGCGAGGCTGTACGGTCGTGTTGCTTTTTTGCTATCATTCGTCGCTTCAAACGTTCATCAATTAATCAAAATCGTGGACTTACGCGATGAAGGTTCCTGGAAGGAACGAAATCTCGGCAATTTTTATTTATATTGCTCAAATCTGTGTAACCTTCTGGATGTAAACGTTATTTTGCTCACCACTTCTAGTCCTAAAAAAAATAAAATAAATATTTTGTTGACGATATAAATAAATTTTAAATATATTTCAAATGACACACGCATTGCGAGTCGCTGAAATATAGTTATGATCGTTTTTATCCTTCAATAGACCTGTTGTGCTTAACGTTGCATTGATTATTGTGCTACTGGAGTCACAAAAAAGCGTTCCAAGTTTTATCGACCATTGCTTTTATATTTTATATCGTTTTTGTTGTTGTGCATTTGCCCACGTGCAGCTCAGCATCTCTGTACATAATAATAACAATCTTTACAGTAACGGCCGAAACGACTTGAGGCACATCTTCTTTGACTTTATATCGCTCCCATCCGCCTTCCATTCCGACGATGATTCCAGATCTTCCAGCACATCTCCACAACCGGCATCGGCACAATCATCTCTAACGATTCACCTCCACCGGCTTGCCCGCCCGAGACGAGTGATAAATCGTGTAAAATAAACATAGCACGCAGCGCGAACGTTTCCCGTCCACTGTTACCAAATACCGATGCAAATCGCATCGCAGGTAGATGTGCGCTACGTGATTCCCGGCTCGGGCTGGTAAATCCTGCTGATTGCTGGCCCGGGCACAGGTAGAATCGCTAAACATGTCGATCCTGTGAGCCCTGTGCATGATGGTACGCAGGAAAAAGAAGAGCAAAAAAAAGACAGAAACAGCACAGCACACGCGAACCGCATCGACGACTTCGAGTGTACACTTACAGCTGGCTGACTTAGGGGTTTTGGCATGGGAAATATCGAAACGGCGAGGCGAAGGCTGAAGGAAGCAAGCTCGCCCGTTCGCTTCGCGGCTTTCCGGACGTTTGCGTTACGCGATACCGCACGGTAAGGCCGGAAGGATGCGCTTGTTTATTCTGCAAACCGGCAAACAATAATCACGGGGCGCGGTGCAGCAGCGATGCGATGCTGATTTTGCAGCTATTGCAATCGGTGAGGGGGGGGGACTGAGGATATTGCAATCAGTCGACGTAAACAATGTTTATGATCTATTACTGCACCAACCGTGGAAGCGAAAGTGTTATCGTTGGTTTAGTTTCCGATGTCTAGGGTTTCGATTGTGGGTTGTTTAGTTTTTCACGCCTGTGTGGGTTAAGTGAACGATTTTTTTTCAGGAAATTATCATGATCACTGGAAACTAATTTAAAAAGGAGTCAAATTAAGCTATTATAATGTACGATGATTCGTCAAAAGGATCTAAATATTACAAACCATCAAACATTTCAAAAAAGTTGCTCCCACAATAATAGTCAACCTAGCCATTTTTGTTTTTTCTAGCATAAGTCATTTAGATATAAAATCTAAATATAATATATTTGTAATTTTGAAGAGTCTTTTTTATC
Organism: Anopheles cracens; assembly: GCA_002091845.1. Lineage (NCBI taxonomy): Eukaryota > Metazoa > Arthropoda > Insecta > Diptera > Culicidae > Anopheles > Anopheles cracens. The sequence continues at coordinate 54,263 of KZ067371.1, read as the reverse complement.
CTAACAGATATGTTAAAATAATTTCATCAAAATTTGAAGGTATAGTTTATCTGTCCTTTTTTGTTGCACCATAGCAAAGTCTCGTTTTCATAATAAATTCAAAATATTCTTTTCAACTTTGCTCTATTTTCAAGCAAAATGACATGTTTCACAACTACTACGCAAATACAACGCAACTACAACTCAGTTGCGTATAAATAAATTTTAAATATATTTCAAATGACACACGCATTGCGAGTCGCTGAAATATAGTTATGATCGTTTTTATCCTTCAATAGACCTGTTGTGCTTAACGTTGCATTGATTATTGTGCTACTGGAGTCACAAAAAAGCGTTCCAAGTTTTATCGACCATTGCTTTTATATTTTATATCGTTTTTGTTGTTGTGCATTTGCCCACGTGCAGCTCAGCATCTCTGTACATAATAATAACAATCTTTACAGTAACGGCCGAAACGACTTGAGGCACATCTTCTTTGACTTTATATCGCTCCCATCCGCCTTCCATTCCGACGATGATTCCAGATCTTCCAGCACATCTCCACGACCGGCATCGGCACAATCATCTCTAACGATTCGCCTCCACCGGCTTGCCCGCCCGAGACGAGTGATAAATCGTGTAAAATAAACATAGCACGCAGCGCGAACGTTTCCCGTCCACTGTTACCAAATACCGATGCAAATCGCATCGCAGGTAGATGTGCGCTACGTGATTCCCGGCTCGGGCTGGTAAATCCTGCTGATTGCTGGCCCGTGCACAGGTAGAATCGCTAAACATGTCGATCCTGTGAGCCCTGTGGATGATGGTACGCAGGAAAAAGAAGAGCAAAAAACAGACAGAAACAGCACAGCACACGCGAACCACATCGACGACTTCGAGTGTACACTTACAGCTGGCTGACTTAGGGGTTTTGGCATGGGAAATATCGAAACGGCGAGGCGAAGGCTGAAGGAAGCAAGCTCGCCCGTTCGCTTCGCGGCTTTCCGGACGTTTGCGTTACGCGATACCGCACGGTAAGGCCGGAAGGATGCGCTTGTTTATTCTGCAAACCGGCAAACAATAATCACGGGGCGCGGTGCAGCAGCGATGCGATGCTGATTTTGCAGCTATTGCAATCGGTGGGGGGGGGGGAGGGTTTGAGAATATTGCAATCAGTCGACGTAAACAATGTTTATGATCTATTACTGCACCAACCGTGGAAGCGAAAGTGTTATCGTTGGTTTAGTTTCCGATGTCTAGGGTTTCGATTGTGGGTTGTTTAGTTTTTCACGCCTGTGTGGGTTAAGTGAACGATTTTTTTTCAGGAAATTATCATGATCACTGGAAACTAATTTAAAAAGGAGTCAAATTAAGCTATTATAATGTACGATGATTCGTCAAAAGGATCTAAATATTACAAACCATCAAACATTTCAAAAAAGTTGCTCCCACAATAATAGTCAACCTAGCCATTTTTGTTTTTTCTAGCATAAGTCATTTAGATATAAAATCTAAATATAATATATTTGTAATTTTGAAGAGTCTTTTTTATCCTAACAGATATGTTAAAATAATTTCATCAAAATTTGAAGGTATAGTTTATCTGTCCTTTTTTGTTGCACCATAGCAAAGTCTCGTTTTCATAATAAATTCAAAATATTCTTTTCAACTTTGCTCTATTCACAAGCCAAATGTCATGTTTCGCAACTACTACGCAATTACAACGCAACTACAACTCAGTTGCATCTTCCGAAGTCACAGACGACATGTAATGCTGCATTCTGGATTAGGCAGCAGCATCTCTTGACTGGTAACGTAACTTAGGCAGGACTCTATGAGCCATCGAACAGAACATCGAACAAGACGAACACGGATCAAATCCAAGTAGTCATATGGAGGTGCTCCGTCAGACATGCCAGACAAACAAGACAACGAACGAAACTGTTTGGTTTTGTCTGGCATGTCTAATGCACGCCTTGAAGCTGTATACACCTTGCAGTTTCATCCTGTTAATCGTCAGGTGGCGGCAGTTTGCACTGTTTGTTTACCTTACCTGCATTAATATTTGAGCTTATAAAACACTTACAAACACTCATAAAGTGATGTTATTTAGGTAATAAACCTGTGTCTGTCATGATCGCCACGGTTGTCATGACAACGGTTTGGTGAAGCACACGCTCCACGGATGCAGCATCTTTTTTATGCGCGATTGCGATGGTGATTTTTTTCGCACGAAGGATGCATCTTCATTTCTTTCAAACGAAACTCTCCCAGAAACGGCAACACAACTTAATATCATGATGATATGGGTCAACAGGATTTTAAAGACTCGGTTCAGTTTTTATTTCTTGAGTCTCATAATTGTTATGAATTGAAATTATAAGGTGAATTTCAAGCAATTCTGTCTGTTTATCTTCCCAGTGTTGATTATCAATCCTTTGAGATACGATCGAATGGAAAATCTAATTAATGCTATTTCAAACGAGTTAATGCCATTTTACTGTCACAATCGCTCTTCAATCACTGCGTATAGCAGTTATAATTAGACAGCATTAAGCGTTCTTATTTCAAGCCCAACTGTGATCCGAAAGCCATTCTGATAAATTCACCATACCATTGAAGTCAACTGACAAACGGACCACGACATCGGAATTGCTTTCATCGCAAATCTCTCCACCGATAACATCACCCACCCACCATTCTTCTCCATTCTGCCAAATCTCATCCCCCTGCAGCAGCGTATCAGAAAGCGTGTTTTAAATTTTCACTTTTCGCTCCCGCCCCGGGGTCCAAATTTTCCCTTCAATTATCCGCACCTTATCGGATTGAAAGATTATCCCGGGCGCAAGTGGGCTGCCGGGGGTCGCCGGACTCACCGAGCGCGCCGAAATGAATGAGTTCCATTGTTCCACCCGGGCGCCCCCTCGGTACACGGATCCGTATCGGCGTGCCGGCGCGAAAAACAATCAAAGGGCTATAATTAAAACGCAAAGAGTCGACGCAAAATTTGGGCCAAGCACCGCGCACCGGGAAAATTCGTTCGGCTTTTCATCCGCCTGGAATCAGCCCATCACCGTGAAGACTAATTATGTTTTGCCGGTGCCTTGCGTACTGTTCGCCGTCCGAATGGGTAAAGGGCTTTTGATGGCGAAATGAAGGCACGGAACAAATGTGTATATTATCTAAATAGTCATTGAACGCACGAACCATTCGGTGCCATTGGAACAAAAGGGCACCATCAAAGGGATTTGAGGTTCTTTCATGATTCCGTTGTGGATATTTCGGTCACGGAGCTAAATTTTGGGCTTTGTTAAGCGGTATTAATCGGGTTGCAAATGAAACTGCATTCCGGCTTAATCCGGCTGGAGTTGGGCGCAGTTCCCGTGTCGTTATCGGGAAAACATGACATATTCGTTGGTAGGATTTTGCTTTTACCGCCGAAGCTGTCCCGTTTCGTGAATGAGACCTGGTTTACGTTCGGAGTTAATCTATTATTTAAACACTAATAGAAAGGACATTAGTTGCGCCTTTTTTGCTTCTATCAATGGGCTTCATAACGTTTGATGATAATACGATAATCCGACAGGCAGGTTTCGAGTAGTAAAATCTAATGGATGTCGTTTGGTTTATGGGACACCAAATCCAGCAAGCACTGTGAAAGAAAGCTAATTATATTTTTGAACTTGCTCAAAATAAATTGTCACGCTTGCGAATACCGACTCGATTGTTCCTTTCCCAAGCGCAGTTTGTACATAGTTTTCACCTCACAGAAACGAGTGGAATTCAGTGTAAAATGAAAGTGACACAACGGAAAATGTGGAGAAAGAACAAGCCAGATCCTCACGGCCAGGCAGCACAGTGGGTATAGGCTGATATTTTCTCTTTAAAAATATTGAATGGAATCGGATACGTATTGGATACGTATTTCACAAGTTTTACTAACAGTTTTCATTATAAAAAAAACATGTAAATATCAAACTTTGATGATATAAACTGCAACTATGAGAAAATCTTCAGAACGTGCAATTGTGATTGTGCAGCCCATCACAAGAGGGCGCCACTTGCTCTCAAATATAGCCGTCCAATTTTCCTTTGGCTACTATGTTTTGTTTTTGTGGAATGTGTTGACTGTATGCGTGTGTCGGATGTGTTTTATTAACGACACACGTTTCATATGATCTATTAGGTTTTCGGGATGAAAAGCAATGTATGTATTCTAGGTCGGTTAATTAAAAAAAAATATGTGAAGTATTTTTTTGTTGCATCAAGTATTCTATCAATCTCTTCCGGCATCAAGTATACTATCTTGAAAATGTATTGTTTAATAGGTAAGCTAGCTCAAAATATATTTATTCCTGTTTATGTGAGGTTAAACTCTTTACTATATTTTAAACACACAGTGCGACTGCACAAATTTTAACCATCCTCACACACCGAAGCCTTACACAGTGCAATCGCACAAAACACCCCTGCAAGGGCGCACAAAAGCTCGCAAAACAAAGCAAAACGAAAGAAACCGGCGAGCGCTGGAAATGATGGAAAGGCACCGTTGCGAAGTGCAATAAAAAAGATGAGCTCCAAAGTTCGAATGGACTTTTTGTTGTCTCCACTCACGCCCCCTCCACCATTCAACCGTGTCACCCATTATGCAGCAGGCTTTCAACTGGAAAAGAGCATTAGCTCATCACGCCCCGGCCCTGATGGGTGGTGGTGGTGGTGGTGGTGGTTGTGATGCTGGCTGGCCACTTTTCCATTTTCGGGGCGCATTACGCCCTGATCCGAGGCGAACAACATCATTATCAAGCCGGAACGGCACGGTACGCACAGGCGCGAGCGCGCGCGCGGTGTGTGGGAGTGTGAGGTGGGACGGTGGGGCAGCTCGTCAGCATCAACATAATCATCATCAGCCTCCTTTCGCCTTCGTGAGATTCATTGTTGCGTCAATGGCTCAATACGACAAAATGACAGCTCCACGGGCCGCGCTCTGCCGACGAAAGGCGAAACAAACGCAACACCCAACACCACGGTGGAAAGACTGGAAAGACAAGAAGATAACACACACACACACATACAAACACACAAAAAAATCAACGCGGGAACCGGCGAACAAACGCACAAAAATGGAATTCTCGCTCGGAAAATCCCATTTCCATCGGCACCCGCCCGTGGGTACCGCCGATCATCAAAGGGAAGGATTTCCGCCGGATTCGGTTTCCCGGTTTCGGGCTGAGCGGGCTGCGCGGGCTGCGGAATTCGGTGGAATTTGTTTTTATTGGTGTTGTTCTGTGTGTTCCGCCGCTTTGGGGATGCTTTTTTTCTTGCGTTTGGGGAGATTTTTCTTCGTCTCTTACCCTGTTGTTGTATTTTTTCTCACTTTCTCTCTCCCTCTTTCTCTCTCTCTCTCGCTCCCCCATGTCGCTCTTCGTTCCGGGTTTCAGGATGGGACAAATTTCGCACACAAATTGATGCATTGTGCGCTCGCCAGCGGGGAGGGGTTGAGAGCTGAGCGTTGGGAAATGAAACGAAGTTCACGGTTCGTCCGATTTTACGTTTCCATTTCCATTCACACCAGCCCACAGCCTGACGGCTGACCGTGTCCATTCGCTGGTGGAGCCGCGGTAGGTGGGACACCGCCCTGCAGCTTCTTTGGGCCGCATTCATCGCAGGCGGACCATCTCGAACGAAGTCGGCAGAGAAGATACGACCCCATTACGGATTCGTTCCATTTCCATTCCACGCCAGTGTCGGGTCGCATTTTTCGACGTCCGTGTTAATCGTCCTTCGTGTCATTTTGCCCTTCTTCTTAATCAAGCGGAGCAACATCAACGCCCTGCCAGCAGCAAACGCTTCTCGCGCATTTCCTGCCCATGTATGCGTTCGTTTTTTTTCACCACTCTCTCTCTCTCTTTCTATTTCTTGTTCTATCTCGCGCAGAAATAAAAATTCATCCGGGCGGTGTGCAAACAACGGACGATCAATTAAATATAATTGGAGGTAAGTGGTTCCGTGGCAGCTCTCTATTCCGACAGGCACACACACACACACTCGTACATGCTACACAAACGCTACTAGTCTCGTTTCGAGCTTTCTTTTTATATGTACCCAGTGCAGAGCGTTACCACGCCGGAAGGAATCCATCCGGTCGCGCGGTCGTTTCGACCAGCATGCGTAATGAAGCGATAGAACATAATGTTGATGGGACACATTTTTCGCGATGGTTGTAATCATCCAGCCGGTACGTTTTGGCAGGTTGGTTATATATTTTTTTTGACCGCGGTCGTTTCGGATTGTTATGTAACGAGCGTGAAGATGACGTTCCCGGAGTGATGCGGCGTTAAGGAATGAGATCGCCTTAATGGTTGTAGTGCAGGCGGTAAGCTTGGTTTTGTGCAGGTTGGTTTGAGGGCAGCCTTACAGATCGTGAATGGTTTTTTTGTTGTTGTCATGCAATATTGTTTTATATCTAAAATATTTTGTAAGGAAATGGATGCATAATATTTTGAATGGGTTTAAATCAAATCTGTGCAATATTTGTATCAACGAAACAGATGATTTAAGAGATAGTTGCTTGATGAGGCACAGACAGATTCATATTCATCGAGATCGTAGTGGAACAAAGGTTCTGCGTATTGAATTTCGTTAATTTAATCATTTTAATATTTTTGAAAAACATGCATCTTATAGAAGAGTAGTCATAGTATCATGTGTAATAAACAAAAATATGAAGTTTAATTTAAAAAAAAAAACATAACAATCTCACATCTTCACTCAATTGCTCATCTCATACTCAACTGAGTTAAAATTGTTTAGTTACTAGGAAATAGCGTTTTTGATATCGCTTATCAAAATACAAATAAAATGATTCATTTATTTCACGAAAGCTGTTATACTGTTGTTCTTTCCTCGAAGTTATATTAATGCCTCATTTATCACGATCCTTTAACAACTGTTTTAAAAACAGTATCAACGTTGTAAGAATAAAAAAAAACATAGCAACCATTGGCAAACGTCACACTGTGAGCATGATGCAGTAGCGCCATCTCTTGGGGGATGGCGTAACTAGAAAATATGTTTTCTTAACAGTTTTATTTTTATATTAATTGAGATTTGTTGGTTATGCAAAATGGCAGCAAAACTAAGCTAGACTAAGGCAAGTTTTGTTCTGAACCTAAAGGGCGTTTATTTGAAACGTATTTAATTCTCAACAACTGTGTAATAGAATCTTTTCAAAAATGGGAATGAGATCGCCTTAATGGTTGTAGTGCAGGCGGTAAGCTTGGTTTTGTGCAGGTTGGTTTGAGGGCAGCCTTACAGATCGTGAATGGTTTTTTTGTTGTTGTCATGCAATATTGTTTTATATCTAAAATATTTTGTAAGGAAATGGATGCATAATATTTTGAATGGGTTTAAATCAAATCTGTGCAATATTTGTATCAACGAAACAGATAGTTTTGGAGATAGTTGCTTGATGAGGCACAGACAGATATCATATTCATCGTGATCCTAGTGGAACAAAGGTTCTGCGCATTGGATTTCGTTAATTTAATCATTTTAATATTTTTAACATATTTGAAAAACATGCATCTTATAGAGAAAAGTCATAGCATCATGTGAAATAAACAAAAATATAAAGTTTAATAAAAAACGAAAACAATCTCACATCTTCACTCAATTGCTCATCTCATACTCAACTGAGTTAAAATTGTTTAGTTACTAGGAAATAGCGTTTTTGATATCGCTTATCAAAATACAAATAAAATGATTCATTTATTTCACGAAAGCTGTTATACTGTTGTTCTTTCCTCGAAGTTATATTAATGCCTCATTTATCACGATCCTTTAACAACTGTTTTAAAAACAGTATCAACGTTGTAAGAATAAAAAAAAACATAGCAACCATTGGCAAACGTCACACTATGAGCATGATGCAGTAGCGCCATCTCTTGGGGGATGGCGTAACTAGAAAATATGTTTTCTTAACAGTTTTATTTTTATATTAATTGAGATTTGTTGGTTATGCAAAATGGCAGCAAAACTAAGCTAGACTAAGGCAAGTTTTGTTCTGAACCTAAAGGGCGTTTATTTGAAACGTATTTAATTCTCAACAACTGTGTAATAGAATCTTTTCAAAAATGTAGCAAAGATAATGAGAGCATATTTTTTCGCTTAATGTAATTCATTAAACACCACTCCACTACACCCTCAATTCCCTCCTCCTCCGCGCACGCCCTACTATAAGCACGCTAATTTCGTGCCCTTTCATCGCAGGTCTAGCGGAGGCGGCACGAGGCCGGGGTAACTCCGCCACCAGCGCCCTCCATCCCGACCGAACGAGACACCTTCTGCCGCTGCTGCTGCTGCTGATCGTATCGTTCACCCTCGGCTCGATACGGACGGCCATTTCCGCCGGGAGCGATAGCAACAGCCACCGGAACAGCGCCAGCAGATGACATCGTTCCGACATATCCGGTGCGTGATATCGAATCGGTGGAAGCTGTTGACCACCCACCGACCGCAGCACGTGCGACGGTGGTCCCGCAGGGGATGGGGAAAACGGTCGGTTGCATGTTGCTACTTCGGCGCACCTGTTTGGGTCCCGCGAGACGGCAACCGGGCAACCTGGTGGCGATTAGGTTTTATCGAACTTTACCCCACAAATGAAGCGAGACAGAGAGAAGGAGGAAGAGAGAGAACAAAAACACAATAATACCTGTTAAGGAACCGGTGAAGCCGGTTTGAAGTATATTTAAAATTGGGAAAACTTCCCAGACACAGTGGGCGAAACTTTTCGCTGGCTCCGGTGAATGAAAATGTGACTCTTTTCCCGATGCGCTCTACTTCAAAGCATAACTCTCCCCTCCGGTACCCGTTCTCCCGGTTACCCCCAAATCCAAAGAAGCCCACGTTCCACGGTGCGGGCGCACCGTAAATCAACCGACAGTGTAACAAACCAAATAAAATGCAAACGAAAACTTCCAATACAATAACGACGCAAGCAAGGACGACGGTCGGGGACGGTTCGCAGACGAACCTCCCGAACACGCCACCATTGTAAATAGCTAGAGGTAATTAATTCCACCCGATCGCCCTCTCGAGCAGCCATGTGATGTGTATCTTTTACCCCGAACACGATGCTTTCCCATTCGCACGGTGGCCCCTTCGCCGTGTTTCGTTCGTTTTTAATAAATTTCCACACCGCATCGATCGTTGCATCGAACGCCACCCCCGGGGGCGACCCCTTGCTGTGGGCCGCGAGAGATGACCGCAAGCGCTATAACGAGATTAATCCCCACAACGGATGAGGCCGATGCGGCAGAAGGCAGCGCTGCGTGCTTGCGATGGTAAAAGTCAACTCGAGTGTGGATCGGAAAAAAGCGGATCTTTTAAAGAGTGAAAAATGAAGCACCACACACACACACTGCAGCGATGCATAAGTGCAGCGCAGGCGATAAAACAAAAATGGGAATGCTTACCAACCAAGAGAGGTTGGCGAACAAAAAAAAAGTTTGATGAGCTGCAAAGCTGTGGCTCATTATCGAGGCGGCCCAATAATCACGCGTTCGATCTGGACGTATATTTGCTGCCGATGAGCTCTATTAAGCCGTTTACTTTAACGTTCCGCCCCGCACGGTTGTTGTTTGCAAACGCAACGTGCAGCCGTGGTGCATATAATTAACGCGCCTGGAGTTCATTTGCGATTTGTTTAACATCGCATTGTGCGAAAGCATCGTGTTCATCTTGCCCTTTGTATCATACTAACAGCGACAGCTTGCCAGTAACTTCCACACAGAC
>KZ067371.1:25483-39106 GCA_002091845.1 Anopheles cracens | reverse complement strand
ACCGACCGCATGTTCGAGTTCGAAATTAGCGTGTAGAGCAGCGTGCACGTGGCCGAGCGTCGAAGCGCATCCGAGAAGTCGGAGCTGTTGATCCGTCTGCCACCGGGACCGGGTCGCAGGGTGCATTCTCGAGGAGGGGGCCAACTGCGCTATCCATGCGTGATATCCTTCCGGTTTCCGGGAACGTACGGGTGCGGTGTGCATAAATCCTCATCGCCGTAACCGATGGCCCGTCTCCAAAAGGTCCGGAACCGAAAGATTAGTACCACCACCGTCGGACAAATTGAACCGGAACAAACCATCTTCCGGTCGGTGCGTTGCACGGTGCGACCTCGCACCGGGACGGAACCGGAAGGATGGAAGACACACAGGATCGGGTATCTCAATTGCCGACCGCCGCACTCCAAATCCGCCGTACCGGGGAACCCGGGGAGTCGACGATCACCTGCGTGCCAATATTGTCGATTGTTGTGTCCGTGGATTTATGAGCACGGCGTTTAAGCTGCACCATAAATCATGCGACACGAAGCGGTGTCTCGGCTGGTTCCGCCGGGCTGCGTAATGGCTGCGTTAAACGCGATAGACACTCGATTGGGGACACGTTTTTTTGTGTTCTCTTTTCGTGCCTGCCCCGTGTGCTTCCGGCTCGATGATCGGATTGGTAGTAATAAAAAAGCACCCAGATACGGTCTAATCTTCCGAATACCGAACGCCAGTTCTGGGGGCGTTCCAGCTTTTTTCCCCCCGCCGTGCCAACTCCATCGCCGTGCCAACTCCAAATGAAGTCCTTGACTCCACAAAGACATCAGCTGGTCGCAAACGCTGACACAATGGCACGGGGGTGCTGTGGGGGCAGAAACGAGAGAGAGAGAAAAAAAACACTCACCAATTTCCCTTCGCCGGTGGATGGCATAAATCATATTAATATGAATTTATTGCGGGTAATGTATGCAATTTGCGAAACCCTTTCGTGGCATTTATGCTGGGTTTTTGAGTGTGGCGTATCGCGACGTCGTGATAGCACCAACGGCTGGCTGACATGCTCTCGGTGGTGGAAGACGAAGATGGAACTTATTTTTTCGAAAGTGAATATTCGATTAGCCGAGCTGTCCGTTTTTGGTGAACCAACTTCGAAGGAGCTGAGCAGGATAATGAATTGTTTTAGACCGTTCAATTTTGATGCATGCGTTTACAACTTAATAAGATCAATGATTTCATGATCGTCTAGGGTTAATATGCCATCAGATGTGTACCTCTTAAAATTTATATTTTTATTTACTACTAGCTAATCTGTTCCCATATTTTTTAACTTTACTATCAAACTTCTATAACGATTAATATGCACTTGTTATCTAATTAAGATAATGCACATTCTTTTCAAAACGGAAACGAAAATCGATGGAAAAATCCAACATTGATTCACGAGATCGCTGAGCACCAGATACGGTCTAATCTTCCGAATACCGAACGCCAGTTCTGGGGGCGTTCCAGCTTTTTTCCCCCCGCCGTGCCAACTCCATCGCCGTGCCAACTCCAAATGAAGTCCTTGACTCCACAAAGACATCAGCTGGTCGCAAACGCTGACACAATGGCACGGGGGTGCTGTGGGGGCAGAAACGAGAGAGAGAGAGAAAAAGAACACTCACCAATTTCCCTTCGCCGGTGGATGGCATAAATCATATTAATATGAATTTATTGCGGGTAATGTATGCAATTTGCGAAACCCTTTCGTGGCATTTATGCTGGGTTTTTGAGTGTGGCGTATCGCGACGTCGTGATAGCACCAACGGCTGGCTGACATGCTCTCGGTGGTGGAAGACGAAAATGAAACTTGTTTTTTCGAAAGTGAATATTCGATAAGCCGAGCTGTCCGTTTTTGGTGAACCAACTTCGAAGGAGCAGGATAATGAATTGTTTTAGACCGTTCAATTTTGATGCATGCCTTTACAACTTAATAAGATCATTGATTTCATGATCGTCTAGGGTTAATATGCCATCAGATGTGTACCTCTTAAAATTTATATTTTTATTTACTACTAGCTAATCTGTTCCCATATTTTTTAACTTTACTATCAAACTTCTATAACGATTAATATGCACTTGTTATCTAATTAAGATAATGCACATTCTTTTCAAAACGGAAACGAAAATCGATGGAAAAATCCAACATTGATTCACGAGATCGCTGAGCAATAAAAAAATATCACAAATAATATATTAGCCAATGTATACTGTAGTTCAATATCGAAAAATCTTTTTCTTTTCACTCTTCACACCACCTAGCTATCATACACGCTGAATACGTTTATACGCGCTAGTTACGTACTTCTCCTTAAATGCACATTCTTTTCAAAACGGAAACGAAAATCGATGGAAAAATCCAACATTGATTCACGAGATCGCTGAGCAATAAAAAAAATATCACAAATAATATATTAGCCAATGTATACTGTAGTTCAATATCGAAAGATAACAGACTCAGTATATCGTAGACCAATTCGTAGTCGAGAACTAGTTTTCTTTAATCACATTAGATATCGCCGTGCCAACTCCATCGCCGTGCCAACTCCAAATGAAGTCCTTGACTCCACAAAGACATCAGCTGGTCGCAAACGCTGACACAATGGCACGGGGGTGCTGTGGGGGCAGAAACGAGAGAGAGAGAGAAAAAGAACACTCACCAATTTCCCTTCGCCGGTGGATGGCATAAATCATATTAATATGAATTTATTGCGGGTAATGTATGCAATTTGCGAAACCCTTTCGTGGCATTTATGCTGGGTTTTTGAGTGTGGCGTATCGCGACGTCGTGATAGCACCAACGGCTGGCTGACATGCTCTCGGTGGTGGAAGACGAAAATGAAACTTGTTTTTTCGAAAGTGAATATTCGATAAGCCGAGCTGTCCGTTTTTGGTGAACCAACTTCGAAGGAGCAGGATAATGAATTGTTTTAGACCGTTCAATTTTGATGCATGCGTTTACAACTTAATAAGATCAATGATTTCATGATCGTCTAGGGTTAATATGCCATCAGATGTGTACCTCTTAAAATTTATATTTTTATTTACTACTAGCTAATCTGTTCCCATATTTTTTAACTTTACTATCAAACTTCTATAACGATTAATATGCACTTGTTATCTAATTAAGATAATGCACATTCTTTTCAAAACGGAAACGAAAATCGATGGAAAAATCCAACATTGATTCACGAGATCGCTGAGCAATAAAAAAATATCACAAATAATATATTAGCCAATGTATACTGTAGTTCAATATCGAAAGATACAGGGTTTTTCAGATGATAAGGCAAGAATAGCAACATTTATCACAAACGCAGCACATGATATGGCAACTGCGTCAGTTGATATTCCAAAGGTATCACATTCAAGGCAACGTTCTCAGTTGATATCACAATCGCGGCACATGATTTCACAAGCTCAGCCTAGAAGCTAGGCAGAAGTACGTAACTAGCGCGTATAAACGTATTCAGCGTGTATGACAGCTGGACGATGTGACGAATAAAAAAAAACAAAGGTTGTTGACCAAAAATATCATACATTAGTACGGAAATAAATAATACTTTCCGTATGATATTTTTAGTCAACAATCTTTTTCTTTTCACTCTTCACACCACCTAGCTATCATACACGCTGAATACGTTCATACGCTCTAGTTACGTACTTCTCCCTAGCTTCTAGACTGAGCTTGTAAAGTCATGTGCCGCGATTGTGATATCAACTGAGAACGTTGCCTTGAATGTGATACCTTTGGAATATCAACTGACGCAGTTGCCATATCATGTGCTGCGTTTGTGATAAATGTTGCTATTCTTGCCTTATCATCTGAAAAACCCTGTAACAGACTCAGTATATCGTAGACCAATTCGTAGTCGAGAACGAGTTTTCTTTAATCACATTAGATATGACCGATCGATTAATGTGATTATACGATTTTGAGTATGAACAAACACCAATTTCAGTGTTTTTTTTTCTTTATTTTCTCGCAATGATTGCCGAAGTATGCAATAGAGAAAATGCGAAGGTAACATAAAGAAAGTTATGAACAATTATTGGATTTTTTAACCTTTTTTTAATTCATAACTGCAAAAATTCGATTGAAAAAAAGAATGCAAGTAACGAACAGTTTTAATATATCGATTTAAAAAACCCATAGACTCATTTTGGTTGAATATGTCAACAGTTTTATGAATGCTAAAGCTAAAGTTTACTATAACACGAAACTATAACAATAGTTTTTAATAGAAATTATAGTATATTGGTAAAAAGTAAATAAAAAAATATAAAGTACATTTATGTATTTTTTTTGTTTTTTTTTTTACTAAACATTCAAAGGAAATCAGTTTGCCTGTTATCATATTTGTATAGCTAAATTTATGCTTCGTAAAATCTTCTTTATTCACAATATGAAATAATTTTAGAATTAAAAACTACAAACGCTACCAAATGACCGCAGGCTATTCCACTGTGTACTGACATCTTGAAAAATCTACACTGTAAAATGTCATTCCGTCACGGCGCATGACCGAATTCCTGCTACTGTCAAAATCTCAAAATGAGATAAAAACATAAACAAACAACACCGAAACAAACAAAAGAGCTCTGATAAGAAATATTTCGCGAGTCAGTACCCGATACTAGAGTCAAGAGTGTTGCAAATAATTGCCATACAAGCTGATAAGACCACCCATCGTTATCAATGTAGAGTATTGTTACTGCCTATCAGTTTGTTGTCCAGCTAGTCGGTCTGGCAAGTTGTTAGCCTTCAGTGTTCTGGATACATCGCCTTAACAATAAGTGAATAGCGTTAACATTCCAACAAAGAAATGGCGTCCGACAAGAAAACTACATTCCTAACGAACGAACTACCCCGGAGAATTCTTCTCCACAGTCCGGAGTTGGATGGTGAAGGAAAATTCTCCGACGTGAAGTTATCAACTCCCGATCATTTGGATGGTTTCATGTCGACGATACATAAGCTATCTTTTGCGTATGAGAGCAAGGATGGCAGGTGAGTGCTTATTGAAAACTGAATGCTACTTGATTCTTACATTTACGCTTACCTTTTTTCAGCGATGCGCGAACCCTCAATCTGATGGTGAAAGTTATGAAGGGTAGCGACGAGTTTCGCGAATCGTCTATGGCGAAAACACAGTTCACGAACGAAATCTACATCTACACGAACGTATTACCTGTGTTCAAGCAACTGCTGGATTGCAGCGTCGTTTGTGTCGACTGGTGTCCAAAAGTATTGTACGGGGAAGCAGGCCACTTTCCAACCTACAGCGATCAATATGAAACCATCCTCGTGCTCGAAGACATCTCCCCAATGGGGTATAGAGCGGGTCCGCGACTTGATCTAGAGGAAGATCATCTTCGATTGATGGCAAGAAACATTGCCACGTTCCACGCGTGCACCTATGCCATGCGCATCCGGAAGGATCCTCGCTTGCCGAAGCTGATAGAAGGGATTACTCCGTTGGAGTTTATGTGTGGTGATAAAACGTTCACCAGTTACGACGTTCTGTTTAAGTTGGGTTCAGATAGACTGTACCAATATCTGGACGCTCATCCGGAGCAACTTGACACCGACGATTTCAAACAGGACATTAAACTACTACGCCAACGGTACGGTGTTACGCCGATCGAACTAATGCAGAATCTTATTCGGCGTGATGATGTATATTCTGTGATTCTACACGGTGATTACAACCGTAACAACGTTCTGTTCCAACTAGACACCGCCGGGAAACCGATCGCTCTGAAGATGTTCGACTTCCAGGAAAACCGCTACGCTACACCCGTGATCGATCTGACATTCTTCATGTACATGAGCACGACGGCGGAACTACGGGATCGGCTCTGGGATTCACTGGTCCAAGAGTATCATACCACGCTGATCGATTCGCTTGTGGCAATTTTGAAGCTACCGAAAGAGGACGCCTCACTGGCGCCTTACCGTTACGAGCAGTTCATGGAGCATTTCAAGCAGCACGCGGTATACGGCGTGATCATCACGTTGCATTTCCTGCCGTGGATGATGTGTCCGGAAGAAGAATGTGAACAGCTGTCCTATCATTTTGCGCGGGACGTACACTCAAAGGAACTGGCCCACTGGACGTTGGTTTGTGGCGGGGAAGATGTGGACAAAAGACTGGTGGGCGTAATGCAGCATGCTAGCAGCAAAGGTTACTTAGATGTAGTGAAGCAGTAGCTTTGGTTTGCGGGATGAAACTATTACGAATTTATTCAGCTTAGCTGATGTTTTTATTATGTTAATCATGTGTTTTCACGCATTAAAGTGCAATACGAATTTAATTGACTCATCAATTTTCAAACATTCAGCAATAAATATTCAAATGTGACTAGTAAACGTTTATTTTGCTCTTGTTACTTCTAGTTATCTGGTGAAGTGTACATACACAAACAGAGAAAAAATGACCTCAGACAGGCAAGCTGCATTCCTGATGACCGAATTGCCTCGAAAGATCCTGCTTTACAGTCCAGAATTGGATAGTGATGGAAAATACTCCAACGTAGAACTATCCACACCGGATCATTTGGATGGTTTTATGTCGACGATACATAAGTTATCGTTTCAGTACGAGGACAGAAAACGAGTGTGAGTGATATTTTTTTTTAAAGATGCTTATTACTCATTTACACACTATCATATTTCCAGAGATACACGTACCCTGAATCTGGTGGTCAAAGTGATGAAGGGAAGTGATCAGTTCCGTGAATCTTCTATGGCGAAAACACAATTTTCGAACGAGATCTACCTCTACACGAGTGTACTACCTGTGTTCAAGCAACTTTTTCCATGTGGTGGTCTATCTCTCGACTGGTGCCCGAAAGTATACTACGGAGCAACTGGTTACTTCCCAACCTACAGCGAGCAGTATGAAACCATTCTCGTGTTGGAGGACATTTCTGCGCAGGGCTATAAGGCTGGCCCTAGAGTCGAACTAGAGGAAGAACACCTCCGCCTAATGGCACGGAACATAGCATCGTTTCACGCTTGCAGCTACGCTTTGCGTATGCAGAATGGTTCTAGGCCTGGCAGGTTTGTGCCGGGAAACCGGGAGGGGGAAATCTGAAAGGGGGAAATCCTCGTATACTTCCCTCTGTTTCCCTCTCACATACTTGCAGATGGTGAAGCGCATAGCGACGGGTCGGAGTTTTAGGATCGGGTTTGGGCAAAGAAATCAACGCATTAGGTCACATTTTCATCAACTATATTCACTATGTAAGATGCTATATTTGCGTGAGGGTGTTTTCCTTTTTATTCCCTAGAAGGTTGTTTGTTCGCGCTCCCACTTCATGGCCGCTTGCGGATCTTGATTAATGAGCGCTAAAGTTCTGGAGAAACAAAAGCAAACTTGTTGCACTGGAAAGAGTTCATTGCCTATTGCCGTTTAAATTCACCGCAGCTTTTCGCTACTGGTGCTAGCTTCGTAACGTCCAGCTACAGTCGCTTTGGTCGCTGGTTCTGGTTAGCTTTGTGCCGCGCTGCTCAAGCCGCACACCATTACCAGTGCTTCCGAATATCAAAACTAATACCAATAGAACACGGCCTGCCTTAGCTAGACGCTCGCCTGCTCGTCTTCGTTCGCCACTAATCACGATCGCGGCCACTAGCAACGCACTACGAGTATAGAAGCTGCCCTCTCTGGTCTACCTTGTGGCGCGGAACGGCCTAACGTCAACGCTAGGCTCCATAAGGGAGACCGTGGGTTATTGCAGTTGCAAACAGTTGCGTTTCCGGCGCAACACTTTGTCCAGGACGCGTGCGCTGGGAAGCTGGGTTCATCTCTCTATTTATTTATTTATTTATTATTATTCTACGGTCGTAGCCGTATTGACAATTGTTTGTTGTCGTTGGTTTGGTTGGGTTCATCTCTCTAGTGTCGCGGGTTTTTGAGTTCTCACGGGCTCTCGCTTGCTACGTTCTCATCTAATATTGTTGGCAAATCGTTTTTTTTTGTGTTGTATTGGCTGTTCTATCTCGTTTGCTTGCTACGCTGGCGTACGGGCTCATCACGCCGGTGATCAGCAGCAGATCGACCTTGCAGTTCTTCAGCGGTAAATCTTTGCGCCTGCGAGAAAGCGGTACAACAAACAAACATTCTTGAGCGGCTCAACTTCAATGCTCCAGAGAGACAGACGACACTCACGACATAAATGCTTTGACGTATTGCTTTAGATTCTTGTTGTTCAGCGAGCTGTGCAGACGGCTCTGGAACTCGGACACGATCTTCTCCTTGTCCGGATTGTCGCCCACCAGTTGCTGTAAGGACGGACGGAAGTTAGACACGAGCGAACTTTGCCAACAGGGGCTTATGTGTGCCTCTGTGTGTGAGAAACGCATCAACTACTTGGCAGCTATGGGACAGCGGTGTGTAAGGAACGATCATAATTAGGAAACGGCGAAAACAAAACACGGAACACAACATCGATCGTACGGCACTAACCCGATTCCATTCGGGAGCTACCTTCTCTACGTGACGCGACTTAGTGAGGAGCATGAGGAGAACGGATTCTATTACTACGTGTATGCGATCGCTCAAAAAGGAGTGCCGTTTTTACTGCTTCACATTCGCGTGATTTCGTGCAAAGAGCAGTAAAAAGAGCTGGGAAGTCCTGCTGAGCTCCATCCACCAATTGATTCCATTGTTAGGCACAACTTTTACTTGCTCCGACATGTTAGTTAATTACATTAGTAGCAGGTATTGTTTTAACCATTAGTTTTCCAATTTCCATTGCTGTTTATCCCTGTTTATTTTACAATTTGGCCCGCTTTTTTTCCAATATCCCTGTTTACATTTTTGCGTTAGTTCACATTCGGTTTAACAAAACCCACCACACCGGATAGCCGATTGCGTTCGGACTTCCCGCCTCTTTTGGCAGCCTTTTGTTAGCTCCAAAAACAGAAGATTTTCCACATTCAACTACAACATCAACCAAGCAGCCCGTTAGTGCCGCAATGCCGGAGTGTATTATTGCACTGTTGCTGACGATGCTGTTGTTCTTCCAGTTTTCCCCGAACCGAACCGTTTTCGGGGGTTAATCAGTGGGTTAATGAGCGAAACACCAGCAGCAACAGTGAACAATGAGCGCCTACTAACGAGTCTAAGCCACGGGCATGCCAGAGTTTGGAACGATCAAAGCTAAATAATAAAAAATCGGAACACTCTAAATACCTCCGAGAAAACCTGCGTGATAGTATTGGTTTGTTTGTTTGTTTGTTTGTTTGTTGCAGAAACGAAACAGAAATGTGTCGCAGGATGCAGGGTGGCCGAAGTTCGGTGATGGGTTGTCGTTGCAGTATTGGTTGGTTATTTCGAGGTTTGTTATTGTTATATTTCGGTTTGTTTAATTGCGGTTACGGTTTAAGTTGTAAGACGCGAACAAACAGACACAAACAAAACCAACACAAAAAAACAATCGTAAATCGTTTCCATTGTTTTGGGTTTGGTTCGTTCCAGAGCGAAAAGAAAGTCCAATCGAGGTAAATTAATATGATTAATAGTTTTAACGAATCGGTGCGATTAACAAACGATTGTCGTGTGCAACGAGCGTATCAATCACGTCACGTTCCAGCCGCCGGAACGTTGTCACACGAAACGAAATCGCAACACACGAACGGACCGAAACGGATAGGAAATCGACCGGTGCGACGCATGTTTGGTTTGTTTCATGGTTCGTTGTTGTTTTTTTGTTTGTTTGTTTTGTTTCGGTGAAATACATTTCACATAATGTAACGAGAGAAAAGAGAGAAAAAGAAAACGAAGGAAAAGAGAAAAGAAAACAATTATATTTAATGTTCAGCTTGCTGTTAACATCTTATGGGTTTTGGTCGGATGGTGTGTTTTTTTTGAACGGATATGATAAACGATTAGCGTTTGATGGTTTGATGATTATGATATATTGTGCCTTGGAAGACGATAGGTTAGCCCGGATGACATCTGGATAAGTATGTAGCAATACTTTCCTGACCTCATTCCTGAATAAAAATCTTATGTGAAGCGAGAAAACGTACCGAAACAAAGATCCTTTTTAGCATTATCTTAGAAATCGTCTATATAATTTCAGAATTACTCAAACGTCAAAATCTTTATGATCTTTAAGAAAAAATCATTGAAAAATGCTCCCTCTACAATCTGGAACAATAATACATATTTTTCTGGATAAGCATACTCTCGTAGATGTCATTCGAAGCCATGTGTGCGAGGAATGAGACGACTTGGATATTTGTGCTAAACGAAACATGAATTGTTGATAAATTCAAACGAATTTCTTTCAATACAGACAGAACTCAATAGAAGAACAAAAAAAGAATCAATTCTACGCGAATGATCGCCGATACAAGAACGCTGTGCACGAACGGAATGATTTTGAAAACGGTTGCAATAAAACACCGGACATCTATAGTATAAAGGAACGGAGCGCCGGGAACGGTCGATCTCCGGACGGGCATCATCGCCACGCCCGTGCGATGTCCCGACGCGTTCCCAGCGCCAGCGTCCAGCAAAAACACACACCGAAAGCCAATTCTTTCGTGCATTATGTGTATGAAATATTTAGTTCAAAAATATCAAACAGCTTGTTTTTTTTCTTGTCGAACCGTAAAGAAACGATTGAAGATATGATATCGTAATTTTGATAAACTTATTGTCAAATAGTCTGTAAATAATTTACTGGTTTATTATTATTGGAATATTTGGTGGGACCTCCTAAATGTTAAATACTGTGAGCAAAACATAACCGACAATGTTTCAGATGTACTAAATCACGATGTGGCATTCAGTGTTCTCTCTGAACCGTAGTTTATGCTACTCATTACTCATGACACACTGAACGCAGCGATAAAAGTGTAATAAAATTACTTTCATTACAATCCTCCATGCAAAGGAGACGCCTGGTGCCGTGTACGCTCATTAAAAACTAATTACAGTTGAAATGATCCGGAAGCTTACAAGATCAAACCATTGAAATGGGAGAAGCCTGTCCCCCGCCCACCGAACCCCATTCACCAGCCGCAGCGAGCGTAATACCCAATTTACTCCTCCATCTGCGTGCGGGCAGCCGGAACGAAAACAAATCAATGAGCCGCCCCGCCAATTTGCAATCTTTTAACCCAATGAGCTTTCGTGCGCGCTTTCTTTCGCAGCCGCCAAACATCATACTTACGAGTCGGCCAAATTGGGCGCATTATCCGCATGGCCGGGCACATCGATGTGGATGAAGCACGACCGTTCTTTGATTTCAATCATGCACGCACTGTTGACGAACTCCTCGAACGACGAGTCTACCGGAAAGACGAAAAACACGGCCGCACGGATACACATTAATAAGGGACGAAAGTTTCCGTATCAAGTTGCTCGCCGCCGCCGCCACCGCCCCGTGGCACAACAATGGCGCGCCTTTTGCGCTACTACTTACGATTCGTTCCCAGATCGTGCACGGTGAGAAAGACGGCCCGCTTTTCCTGCTGTGAAAGATCGCCCTGGTGGGTGAAGAAATATGAGAAAAACACGTCTTATTGAAGTGGCTTCAATGGAACCGGAGTGTGTGAGTGGGGCGTGAACGCCCCCGAAATCCATGCGAAGTAGGAAGTTTGGCTAAGTTTATTCATTTTCACATGCTGGCTGTAACTTTCCATCCCGAGGAGCCGCTTTCTTCGAATAGTGCTCTGACTTGTTAGGCCGGCAGAGACAGAACTGAAGAGCCACTATTAAAACAACACCTCGGATGAGGGCGCGATGGAGGCCGGAAACCGGCGAAGGACAGATCGACGCAACACGATCCCGTCGGGTAATTCGGCCTCAGGAAAAGCAAAGTTTCCTTGCAGCATCGGAAAAGTTTTCGCCACGAGCAACGTGAGAGTGAACCCGACAAACGCACGCAGAAAAAAACAGTGGGGTGCTTGGGAAGCCCATCTTCCCGTGCCGTGAAAGTTTTGGTGTGTTTTTTTCGTTTTTTGTTGAGTTCGGGCAATCGATTCAACAAGCATTGCTCTCCATTCGGAAGCGTCGTTTTTGCTCTCACTCTCGAGGCGGGAGCGCTTTGTCCAAGCTGCCGAGCTGCGGACGACATGGGCGCGAACCGAACGGACGAAAGGGATCGTACAAGTTTTGTATTAATTTTGTTTATGTCACAGCTTAGTAAACATAATTAATGCCTGCCTCAAGCAGTAGGCGGTGGTGATCACATTTAATCACTTGCAGACGAGCAGGCCACGGTGTCTCGGCCCTCGGACCGGACCGGAAGCGTGATTATGAAATTCACGGGAAGTTGAACGATCTAGGAGGCTGCGTTTTTTTTTCGTCTCGTCGTTTATGTTCAAATAGGCGCTTAAGGGATTTAGTGCAATGTGACAGCAGTTGACATGGCTTTTGTTTTAGGATTTCAGGGAGCATTTTTAATTAATCTGAGCTGGGGAATAAAATTACAGCTTCAATAATGCTTTAATTGGCAATAGGTCCAAAAGTTTACTTTACGTTTATTTTAAGCTTTATAAAATTTAAAGGGTTTCCCAAAAATACTTGATAGTTTTACATTCATTTGTGGAAAAAATGAATATAAATTAGATTGCAAGTACTAGGAAATCCAAAAAAAAATCAGAATTAACTTCAAATGAAATGCATACCAAAAATATTAAATGATAGAAAAAATATAGTAATATAAGTAAAGAAAAAAAATAAAGCCACATTGCCAAGTTTACAACTATTTAATCTATTTAATATTTAACTATTTTAATAATAGATTGAATAATAGATTGAAATTACGTGGAAAGTGTAAATGTAAAATGGAAGAAAAAATGTAAAATGGAGAAAGTGGAAAATAATGCAAAAAATCTTAAAACTCTGGTTATAACCGTGGAAAATCCTTGAAAATACTTCCAAATTACACATTAACTTGAAAAATTAGACAAAAAAAATGCTTACCTGCACTGTGACGATGATTTCACCACTCTTCTCCGTATTGACTGCATATCGCTGTGGAAAAAAACAGAGAAAACGAAACGAGGTTACAAAGCAAGCTCATATTTATAGTACTTTTATCATGCTTTGCTTCAAGCACATCGGAACAGAGCCATTAACGCTAACGACTAAAGTAGCATGAATTTATTACTAGCCCAGGTGAGACATGAGAAATATCTCATCGTGTAACAGAGCCATTAACGCTAACGACTAAAGTAGCATGAATTTATTACTAGCCCAGGTGAGACATGAGAAATATCTCATCGTGATGGATAATCGTTAACGAGCGGTATGTGCATTCATCAAGGTGAAATCAATATCGACAACCCAGTGGCAATATATTGACAGCTACGCTGTCTCTTTACTTGCCCCACTTGTGCTGAAGATCTGACTGCAACCGAGATAAACCGGACTCGGGACGTCGAAAGGTGTTTCCCATGCAATCAGCAAGCTCATATCATAAAACGAACCATTGAAGGTGAATTGCAATCTGCAACGCTAACGACCAAAGGGCAGCCGAAGTTGTAATTGAACTCCCCGAGATGAGAACTCGTAAAACAGCATGCTTGAGCACGATTCGAAATTGCTTCTCACACCACCAAGAAAGACAATATGT
>KZ067371.1:8102-19934 GCA_002091845.1 Anopheles cracens | reverse complement strand
CCCTCTGCACGTCTATCATCTGTTTTGCTAACTTTTTTGAAAACTAAAATGTAAGTCTTGATTTTATTTGTAAATAAAAACAATATTTTATAAAACAAAACCATAGTATGAATGACTTTTCACTTGAAAGACTCATGAAACAACACCACTTTCGCTCCATCACTGAGTAAATCTTAAGAATCTGCTCATATCTGCTCATACCATCGTCATCTGCTTCATACCATGCACTTTATGTCTGTAATCCAAATAATCGAAAATAAACAAATAATCCTTGAGCCAGCTCGTGTAAGTGAGCGGAATGCCTCGAGACACGCACCCTATCCACCCGATACTAAGCTTGTGCAATCGTTCTCCGTAGAGCTTCAACACTACAACACCGAGCGTTCAAATCAATCTAACCAGTTTGATAATTTGTTGCAGCTCAGCTGAAGTCAGCGCGTTAAGTGACGATTGTCACATTTTCAAGTGGCACAGAAACCCCGGCTGGGCAATTGTGAGCAACCAGTAGGAAGCGGGAGACACTCTACGTTATGGCATCGATTTCAGTTTATTGTGTGCAAATAGTAACGGATGCTGAAGTGGCAACAATGCGAGGAATTCAGTTTTATCGGTTTC
The DNA here is from genome assembly GCA_002091845.1 of Anopheles cracens. Lineage (NCBI taxonomy): Eukaryota > Metazoa > Arthropoda > Insecta > Diptera > Culicidae > Anopheles > Anopheles cracens. Next base: position 19,319 of record KZ067371.1, on the reverse strand, counting down.
TAGTATTGATTATTGACACTGAACCATGTGAGCAGCCGCAGCATTGGCCGGTGCAAAATGCGATGATGTAACTTTCTTTGCTGCCCTACAAACGACGCACAAACTTTCGCGCCCAAAATGTTGGTACCCTCCCATGCACGTCCTTGCAATGGAAATGCAATATTTACTTTGGGCTATATTTAACTGGCAATTAAAAGAACATGTTTACGGAGCCGGCAGCCCACTTCGACTGTGACTTTGATGCATCGATCTCAATCAAATCGTTCGCTTAGATAAACAAACAACCCGGCTCAGCCGATGCTGACGTAAACGATGCCGACGGTAATTAAGTTGCTCCATCTCGAATTTCAAAGCTAGTGCCGCAAAAGGTGCATCGATTTGGCTTCATCGCTTCCCATAAATCATCGGCACGGCGAATAAACCATTATATTGCCATTATTCTCTCGGTGCCCTTCACGCTGGTGCGGCCGGTTTCCGTCAAAAGCGTTTTCCCGATGCCCATCCCGATCACGTAATCGGGCAACATTTCAGGTCAGGTTTTTTGTTGCCTGCTTCCCACATTTTGTGCTCGACTTCAATTTCAACCTCTGGAAGGGAAGCTGGATTCGGACGAAAGCGAACACGGCCAGCGCACACGTCATTCGCGTTTATTGTTTCATTTTCCGGACCTCTTTTCATTTTGATAAAGGATACGAAAAGCGATGGCATGCGCGTGGTTTGGAAGAAAGTTTCCCGTTTCCATTTCCTTCACCCATTTAGCATACTGGCCACGTACGTTCGCGTTGTGGTCGATCATCGGCAGGGAATTAGGAAAGCGACTCAGCGACACATCGAGAGAAATCAACGCACAGTCAAACACCATCAAAGGCATAATGGATGCTGCCTTAGCGCTCGCGTGCACAGTAATGGACGTGATTTCTTCTCCATTTGATCGATCGTGCAAACATGCCTGTCGCAAGTCGTCCGGTTCGTTCGGTCCCGATTGTCACATTTTCAAGTGGCACAGAAACCCCGGCTGGGCAATTGTGAGCAACCAGTAGGAAGCGGGAGACACTCTACGTTATGGCATCGATTTCAGTTTATTGTGTGCAAATAGTAACGGATGCTGAAGTGGCAACAATGCGAGGAATTCAGTTTTATCGGTTTCTAGTATTGATTATTGACACTGAACCATGTGAGCAGCCGCAGCATTGGCCGGTGCAAAATGCGATGATGTAACTTTCTTTGCTGCCCTACAAACGACGCACAAACTTTCGCGCCCAAAATGTTGGTACCCTCCCATGCACGTCCTTGCAATGGAAATGCAATATTTACTTTGGGCTATATTTAACTGGCAATTAAAAGAACATGTTTACGGAGCCGGCAGCCCACTTCGACTGTGACTTTGATGCATCGATCCCAATCAAATCGTTCGCTTAGATAAACAAACAACCCGGCTCAGCCGATGCTGACGTAAACGATGCCGACGGTAATTAAGTTGCTCCATCTCGAATTTCAAAGCTAGTGCCGCAAAAGGTGCATCGATTTGGCTTCATCGCTTCCCATAAATCATCGGCACGGCGAATAAACCATTATATTGCCATTATTCTCTCGGTGCCCTTCACGCTGGTGCGGCCGGTTTCCGTCAAAAGCGTTTTCCCGATGCCCATCCCGATCACGTAATCGGGCAACATTTCAGGTCAGGTTTTTTGTTGCCTGCTTCCCACATTTTGTGCTCGACTTCAATTTCAACCTCTGGAAGGGAAGCTGGATTCGGACGAAAGCGAACACGGCCAGCGCACACGTCATTCGCGTTTATTGTTTCATTTTCCGGACCTCTTTTCATTTTGATAAAGGATACGAAAAGCGATGGCATGCGCGTGGTTTGGAAGAAAGTTTCCCGTTTCCATTTCCTTCACCCATTTAGCATACTGGCCACGTACGTTCGCGTTGTGGTCGATCATCGGCAGGGAATTAGGAAAGCGACTCAGCGACACATCGAGAGAAATCAACGCACATCATGAAACTTTACTTCAACTTTTCCCGTACTTGTCTGCCGGCGGGTTGAGTGACGAAAAGGCTTGCAGAGGACCCGTCGGAACCTCCTACCTTCTTCCGGAAGCTCTCTCCCTGATTAAAACAACCCCTTCAACTCCGAAAGCAGCGTCTCAAGCTTAAACTGCTTAGCGCAGGAATTTGCATAAGTATTTGCTTAATTAGAGAAGACGCACACGTACGAACGTGCTGCCGTTTCGGGCCGGACTGACCGGAGATTGCCAATTTCCGGTCCGCTCAGCCAACCCGTGCCTCCTCCTCCTCCTGACGTCCATCATCTTCTTTTGTGATGCCGATTTTCGGGACGCCTAAATTAGCTGCCATATAAGGACGATTGAGGCAGGAATGGGGAGGCTTCTCCCGCAACGCACAGACCATTATCGGGCGGTGGATCTATCGCTTATGTTTGGTGGACGAGCGGTTTCGATATGTCTGTCACCTGTCAGTTGAAGCAGTGTCATCCACTTTACCATCGCTGACGGTTACCTTCGGTTCCGGCCGGTTATTGAGCTTGTTCGCTGACAATCATTTTCATCTCCTGTGTTCTCGTCATGAGCGTCATCGTAGAACGAATGGATTTTGCGTTTCATTAACATTTTCATGTAATGTTGTAAAAGAGAGTTATTTTACAGCACAAATTAATTCAATATTTTATGAATAAGAGTAACATATGAAAAGTATTAAAATTAAAATTAAAATTTTATGAACACAGTTTCGAAAAAAATTAAACCGAAACTGTCGATGTTTTTTTTAAATTCGTTATCACTCTAAAGATGGCGCCACTAAATCAAGGTTGCCATCGCTGTGTGATTCATGTTGTCCATGGCTACTATGGTTTTTAACCATTGTAAAATGTTTTACTAGAAATAACACATTCTCAAATCCCACATTTGTCGCAGTTGTTTATGGTTAATTGAAATATCGAAACAAATATTTTTTATATAATTCATGACAATTTTATACATTTGTAGCAATTGAATATTCTTGTTAAAAATGTAAAACCTTTGAATAAAACTCATTCGCAAGATTTACACATCATCTTCAATTATCTTAGTACTTTATCCACTTGTTGTGTCTAAAATGACTTCTTTCGAGTCCTCAGGCTCTAAAGCGCTTTTAAAAGGCGCTCGAAAGGTGATTATGAAACGTAACACAGTGCAAATACTTACTGAAATGAAGCAGCTGCTAAAATACTTCTCAAAAAGCTCCAGTTCCATGAAACTTTACTTCAACTTTTCCCGTACTTGTCTGCCGGCGGGTTGAGTGACGAAAAGGCTTGCAGAGGACCCGTCGGAGCCTCCTACCTTCTTCCGGAAGCTCTCTCTCTCTGATTAAAACAACCCCTTCAACTCCGAAAGCAGCGTCTCAAGCTTAAACTGCTTAGCGCAGGAATTTGCATAAGTATTTGCTTAATTAGAGAAGACGCACACGTACGAACGTGCTGCCGTTTCGGGCCGGACTGACCGGAGATTGCCAATTTCCGGTCCGCTCAGCCAACCCGTGCGCCGGGATCAAGTCGAGCCGCAGTGGGTGAGTGATTCTGGTAATAAATTTTCCATCGCATCGGCCCCGGGATGCAGTTAATCTAAACTTCCACCGTGCGTGCCTGTTGCTGTTGCGGAACACAGGAACGGATCCTCACAGAGCGACTGGGCGTCTCCATGCTTGGAAGCAAACGCGAACGCGAAGAGCAGGATGGAAATGTCGTCTTATACGCGCACCGTACACACATGATTGATGGAGTGCAGTACGAGCATATTCATTGTGCCTTTTTTCTTTCTTTTTTCTATGATTCATGAGTCAAAACCGCTTGAAAGGAATGTTTTTAAGAAATATCATACGCACCACGTGCGCAGAAGCCCAGAAACAGTCGACTTTTGTGCGTCAAAAATCAATCACACACGTCACACGACGGTATGTGGCTGAACGACATAATGATGCCGCACTAATTTTTTTACCTTTCAATCCGTTCGCAGAAATCTCCCCCTCTTTTTCGCAACCACAAGCAAGAGTTGGGCAAACCACCAGAACGGGCAAATAATCGATAAGCCCACATCGCGATCGCGGAGCGAGATACAGCCTCAACAAAAAACCTCCAAAACCAAACCCCGGTGGCGTTCTTCTTCCATTTCAAAGTTTCGTCCGTGACAACGAGCGCTCGTCCAGCGCTCGGTCGGGAGGAGAGATTTGCACACAAAAATGCAATCACATAAATATCACATTTCCCTGCGCCGCTAGGTGGATTTCGTCGCGTGCCGTCCGTCCGTCCCAGTGTAATAGCGCGTTAGCAGAAAGCAAAAAGAGGGACACACTTCCACACGAACGGAACTCATCTCGCCACGGCATGGCGTCCTCGCTTTCCCGGTGTGCCGCCGTGCTTTGTTTGCTTCCACATCGTTTATGTGTTTTCCGTTTCCGTTCTGCCGCGCGAGAGACACAAAACTTGTGCGCTGCTTTTCAGTGCTTTCCTTTTTCTTCTACCATATCGTTCCTTTCTATCACACACACACACACCCCCATACAACGGGCCGCGCTATCAGTTCACCGTGTTTTGTTGATTATTTTCTGTCTCCCTCTCCGAGCGCGTCCCCTCCTGTCGGTCTCGGTGGCATATTTCAACGGCTGGCAAACCCGGACACCGGGGTTGCGCTTCAACATCAGCCCCCGGGACGACCTCATTTCTGGCGTGCTGCATTATGAGTGCAGAAATTCCGCCCCGGGGAGGTTGAATAGACGGGCCATGCAAATAATATGGATGTAGTGTGCGGATAGAACAGGAGGCCGCCGTGAATCCGTCTCGGGCCGGTGAGGGCTGGCGCACGCTAGCCATTTATCATCTCGTCCGCCGATGGGATGGCTGAGTGCCGAGTGTGGACTGTTAAAATCGATCGTCTGTGTGGCGAGAAGCTCATTTAAAATGGCTTTTATTTTTCTTCTTCTCGTGCGCTTCGATCGAAAGCGATTGCCGGTGATGTGTCCCGCATATTTTAAATATTGATCACGGGCACTCTTTTCACCGATCAATTATTCGTTTCTTTTTTAAAATTGGTGAAGCGGTAGAGACGCACACGAGAACCCTTTTTTCACCGGAGTTCGGAAGCTCATTTGCTATTCAATGCTCGTAAAGTAATTGCCAGCATTAAGTCAATAGAAGAAACGCTCGGGAAGTAATTCGTATCGTGGGGTTACAAAGTTTCGTACCAGTAGAACCAAATCTTTAACCAGGCTGGGTGTGGTTAGTAAGGATGATGCATTCGAGTCGTTTGAGCTCAAGTTTAAAATTGTGTAAAGTATAATTTGTGACTTGCAAGATAATATGAAGATTATATTAATGTGTATATATTGATAGATTGAAAGACTTGTAGAAAGGTAGATTAATGTTTATTGTTTTTCAATTCCTCCGGCATGGAATAACTATGTTTTTGGCAGGTTCAAAGACGAGCTCATGTCGTTCTACAAAATCACATGCAAAAAACGCCTCCCCAAAACGAACCCCAACTTATAACAAAAACAAAAGTTTGTTTCGTATGTATTTTTTGTTTGTTTCTGAAACACCAAAAAACCATTCTCCATATTGTTTCTCGTCCAAACGGTTACTACTGCGCCTACGGTCGGATTCGATTCCGAGATTTAGTAATCAGATTAGGCTCGGAAGCTGTCAGGTGTATAGCGCATGACCCAACAAACCACAGGCCGTGGGCTTAAATCTCATCTGGCACCGACTCTGCGTTGCCTATGCGGGTTCAGGTACGCGGGAAGACCAGGAGGAAGCGTTAAAATGCTCTATTTTCCTTAGTGTGTATATGTATTTTCATCTTTTATTAGACATGAAAGAAATATCAAGGATTGAATCGAAAGATGTCTGAAGGGGGTGAAGATAAACACTAGATAAACAGAGAGATGGAAAATCGGATTCCATGTGTTTTTGTTAAAAATATTACTCAATATTTCTGGAAACAGACACTGAGGAGTAAATGCCGCTAAAATGTGTCTAAATCAACCGTTTTTATGAAATATGTAAAGCGTAACAGGTTAACGACTGTGGCGCCGGATCTATTGACGTATAATACTCCAAATATTTCCATATTCAACATTTCATATTCCCTTTACGTCCATCACTGACGACTGTTGGAAGACGTTCTTATTGTGCGTTGGAAAATTTCTCTCAACATCAATGTTATTAGTGGCAACAACTGGAAGAAAACGAAGCCCAAAACACTAATCTTAAAGCCTATTTACCCCAATTCTCTTCACCTTAAACGGCGATGCCCAGATTAGACGGTCGTGAGCACGCGTGCTAGAGAAAACTTGGAAAGGAAGGCTCGCCGGCAGCGTGGAAGTCGTAACGCAACCGGGATGCGTCTTGCCGACCCCAGCCAACGGAGCAGGATATTGGCAACGTCCTCCTTACCAGCGGCAAATGCGTTCGTTCTGTTCCCCCTTCCCCCCTCCGAATGCCTTCCCGCTCCCTATCCCCTTTTATAGCACGGTTCGGGATACCTACATGAACGCCCTTCGACGACGGAGAACCGACCGGGGCGGCCGCTGTTGTGTCGTTTGACTTCGCCTTTTCCATCGCCTGCTCTGGCACTGCTGCTGTAGCGAGGGTGTTTTGGAGATGAAAAATATCCTTCGCGAGCGTGCGTGTGCCTGTGTGCGTGACGTTCCGTTCCGTAGGGATGGACGACTTCCTGGTCCACGTTTCGTACCGTTCCCCGAATGTGGATGTAGCGGTGGGTGTGTGTTTTTTTATGGGTTTCTTCACCCCGTGCCCGTTGCGTTGCGTTGGATTGACTATGTTTTATTTCATCCGCGGCTTTTTTCCGCGGCTTGGGCTCAGCACGACGCAAAAAAATGACGAGCTCATGTCGTTCTACAAAATCACATGCAAAAAACGCCTCCCCAAAACGAACCCCAACTTATAACAAAAACAAAAGTTTGTTTCGTATGTATTTTTTGTTTGTTTCTGAAACACCAAAAAACCATTCTCCATATTGTTTCTCGTCCAAACGGTTACTACTGCGCCTACGGTCGGATTCGATTCCGAGATTTAGTAATCAGATTAGGCTCGGAAGCTGTCAGGTGTATAGCGCATGACCCAACAAACCACTGTTGCGTTGCGTTGGATTGACTATGTTTTATTTCATCCGCGGCTTTTTTCCGCGGCTTGGGCTCAGCACGACGCAAAAAAAACCCGCTCCCGATTGACGAAGTTCGATGCGGACGGTTACGGCGCTATTTCTGCACACAACTGACTGTCACGCACTCGTATATGTTTTGAACTTATTCACTCTGCACTTGTTTCGCTGGGTTGTAGCGCACAACGGTTTATCATCACTTGGTTGAAATTTTCCTATTTTTTTGTGTTATTGAAAAGATTATTTGCAAAATTCGACACTTGGCACTGTGGGAAAATCGTTCAAAATCGAAACCAAAATCTAGCAACGCAAGACAAACAAAAACCCCACCACTCTACTGCACCGATCCCGCCCGAGCCGATCCCGAATCCGGGGCAAGCTTTGCTTTGTTTTCCACCTCACTCGGTCCCGGTATCATCATTCGAGCGGGTCGAAACCATTTCGTCCAGCCCGCTCCGATCTGTCTATTGTGTGTTGCACCCTCACTCCCGAAATGGCGAACAAAAGCCACCCCTTTATTTGCAAACTGCATTGCGAACGAATCGAGGAAACCTTGCTAGGGCGCTGTGAAAAATGGTCCCCGCCACACAGACAATACACACTTTTCCGCTCGAATTCTCCACTCCCAGCGGCACCCCAGTGGTGGGGTGGGGAGAAAGCGGGGAGAAGCGTACAAAAACACACACGAAAAATAAGAGAGAGAGAGAAAAAAAGAAGCCACCGTAAGTGGAGCCGAGTCTGGTGCACTAATTTCCTAACTATTCCGTGCGCCGCGGGACTCGCGCCCCCCTTCTACGCACTTGAAACGCACTCGTGTGACGTGCCGCCGTGTAGGAGATCCCGAGGACACCGAATGACGTCGTTAGGAGTGCTGCTGGAGCTGCGGGACGAAGAGAAAGCGCTTGCCTGCCAACTGCCTGGTTCGAGCGTCGAAGGTAAACTGAAATACGCCATCGATAAGCGCCAGCCCCAAAGCGCTGGGACTCATCATCGTACCGAACCGTGCGCGCGGGAGCACGCGGTGGGCTGGGGGCAGTGGCAGCTTTATCACACAGACTTCTGGAGTGCCGTTGGGTGAAGGGGGAGGGCGGTAAAGGGAGCCAGTGAAAGCATAAACGGGGTCACTGGGGGGGCCCGGGAGTGGATGTATGGTTTCCTAAGTACGTCACAGCTTTACCCGACGCGTCCATCCCGCTCGGGCTGCCAGGCGAACGGGCACGCGGACGTGTTGTTGCTCTTGCCTTCTTGCAGAAGTACATCCCTTTCGTAGCTGGTTTGTTGCCCAAACACACACCCAGCGTAAACGCACGCGCGCGCAAAACAATAACATTGTTGCGCGGAAAAAAGGGCGCGAGTGTTTGAGTGTCTGTTTATCAGCCACTCACCCTGTTCGCTGTTTGTTGTGATTCTGTTCTTCCAGCGTGGAAATGGGCGCAAAAGGTGGGAAATGCCAACCAACGGTGGGAAAACGCGACACGCGCGCTCGCTCTCCGGTGAGTGACCGGCAGAGTGGCCTCGAGCGAGAGATGAGAGACGGCGTTTGGGAGCAACTCATCCCGGAGGTGAATGGGAAAGCGCTCTCACCGCTCTCACCGCTCACGCTTTTTCCCGAAGGAATGGCAGAAATAGCGTTGGTTCCTTGCGTTGCTTCCTTTTTCCGACTTCCCGCCCAGCCACTCCCGGTGCTCTCGTTTCCTGCCACCTACATCGGGAGGGGTTCTACGCTGCTACTCTAGCTCCCCCTCACGAACGGCGTCGAATTGCGTCGTTCGTTAACCTTTCACCAGGAGCGATGCGGTCAAAAGGACGTCCCAGGATGAGCGCCGGTGATGCTGCGACGGTTAGCGTGTTCCGAGCGCTTTGCGGCGAAGGATACTTTCGCTTGCTTGCCGGCGCGCGGGCAAAGGTGGACAAATCATTATCAGCATCGACCGCAGTGTTTTGCGTCCGGGTACGACCACGTACTGGGCGGGCTGGTCGGTCGCTAATGCGATACGGTGAAGGTATGCTCACTTATCGGATCGTATGCAAACGCGCCATTTCAAGTAATTGAAGACTGGTGCCTGCACGATGGAACCGGTTTATGTGGTTTTATGTCGCTTCGAACAGCTCTGTCGCACACATCTTTTCTTTGTTGCACATCTTGTTATTCATTTCCATTTGCCAAAAGGGATTGAAAATTCTTCAACGCTAATATTCAAGAGTATAGTGATGATTACTACCAACATACTTCTATAAGAAAAAAAGCTGCTCTAGATAAAATTTAATTTGAATTACCTGCCAGAATTATAAACTAATCATGGTGATTAGACATTTCTTTAGTGAAAAACCAGAGTCAATTATTGCAGCAATATGAAAAAATATTTCACAAAAACTATTTGATATCCACCATAAGCAAACAATATCGCCGAACAATATCGCCGCGCCATGTTCTATTAGCGTCATCTTATGACGGGTACTAAAACAATAAACATTTTTTCACTTTTCCAGTATAGTTAGCAATCCTCCTGAAACTAACCTACATCAAGCCAAATGTATGAAATTGTGTTCGTGTTTCACGAGACAATTGAAAGAAAAAGGGACAACTGAGCAACGACGAGAGATAATTGCAAATCAGCTTCTCTTCTGGGTTGCCTTAACGTAATGCTAGATTAGTATTCTTTGCCGGACCTAACCGGACTACCAACGCAAGACGAAGTCATGAATAATATTATAACGCCCGATGACTAAACTATGCTAAGTGAAATGAAAGGATACCAAGGATAGTTTCACAACAATATGACATCAAAGGGATTGCAAGGACCTGGTAATCTACCTTCATCGCCATCAATCATGTAACTTGTTCCTGTGTTTGACATTCAAGTTCCATTACTCTAAAAGGACTAGGGTGGGTCTTTTTGGCGTCCACTGGAGGTTGCTTTGAGATAAGAGCATTCTAGAATAGTTACGGAGCATTCAAGTAAACTTTCTTGACGAAAATCATCTACTGACGTCAAAATAACCCATCTTGCCCATCGAAGGAATAGACGAAACAGATGACCCAACGTAAGTGCTGGGGGAAACTATGTTAACTATGTTAATTTAAACCAACAATTACACTTCTTTATCAAAACTCCAACCCATACACCGTCAAAGTATACTCTCTCTGCTGCCGAACTCTAAAAGAAGAATTCAAAATCATAACCACTTTACGCAGTCACGCATCCGGCCAAGGCAGCTCCGTCCCATAACAATCGGAATGGTCTGATCCGGCTTTGGTTTCCATTTCAATCCGGGCGTCATCCCGGACGACCTACAAGCGTTCCGACGTTCAGCAACACCACGCCGAGCATGCAGGATCCGATATATCAAATTATCCAACCCCTCCTGTGTGAGGTGCGTTCTGCTTACCGATCGAGGGCGAGGAGAGTAAAGCCATCGCCGCCGTATGCACTTTACGGTCTGCCCTGGAGTTATGGGCTGCAGCTCACCGGTCCGTAACAAACGGTGCGGGATGAGCCGAAGGGCACAGGAGTCTTCAAGGACCTCCCTATCTCCCGTCGCTCCCTGCACAGGGCCAGCCAACAGCTGCACAAGCCAACCAACGCGCCAGCGAACCGGCGTTGAATGGGTCCAATCTTGCGCCGTTACCATCGCGGTGTGTAACTTCTTCAACGCTGCGCCAAGGGAAAGCCAAGGAACTGGTAAGTAGCAAGGCGTTTAACAGTCGTCGCTGCTGGTCGCCTGCCCGCTCGCCCGGACTTATTTCTAATCTCATGAATTATGAACGTAGCTCCTAAGGTGACACCCGGCTGGCCACCGCTGGGTTGCTGGGTGGGACCGGCAAAACGGAACGGATGGTAATGTCAACCGTGCCGCTTCCGTGTGCCTTCCAGCACGGTTAACAATTCATGCCCTGCCGGCACGGATGCGGGCGGACGGGCGCAGGCAAAGGCACTTTCGAGTGGTAGGGCTCACTTACCGAGTCATGACATACCGTCAGGTGGGATGGATAATAAGAAGCACACCTAACGGGCCCCAGACGCCACACAAACACCATCGCCGA
>KZ067367.1:153941-195409 GCA_002091845.1 Anopheles cracens | reverse complement strand
ATTATCCACTCACTGCCATAGATAATCAAAAACCGGTTTGAAATTTACATGGCAGTGTTGTAGTTTTGGCCAGACAACGTAATTATGTTTTCTGGGAAACGGACAAATATTTCGATCCACACAGTGGTTCTAATCGTTTTTCTTTCATAATTTGAATGCAGAAAATTAAATCAAAACTGACATCCAACGATTTCTTTTGATTATTTGAAGACCGTAGCGGATTATTTTGATTCACTTTAGACAATTGAAATTCGTCAGTTTTGAGCTAGATTTTTACTCCAACTCTCATCGTTCGAAGAAAAAGATAAGACAAAATCATTTCAATTATCTCACCAAAATTTCAGACTTTTCGGAGCACAGTTCCGGATATGACTCTTATTCATATCACCACTTCTGCTGTATCCTTATGGACAAACCCATATAACCACAATTGCGACCGTTTGTTTGAATATGACGATTTTTATTTCACATAGAACAAATTCAACGCAAACAAAAGAAACTGGTAAATTTCCATTGCTCTCCCGCCGTAAACTTACTTCGAAAAAATCCTACTGTGAACATTTTGCTTGACACGATTTGATTATTAGACGAACTGATCGATAGCTTACGTTCGAAACGAAAAAAAAACTTCTCTTATCATATATGCCCTAGTGGAAGTGATTTACTAACTCAACTAACTTGCTACCCTCTATCAATAGAACGGTGAATGTATCGTTTCTTAAGTGTGAATTTTATAAATTCATTTTTTTATCATTTTTTTCGAATTTTGTTATAAAAAAAACTTGTCCTTCAACTGCTAAAGAATGGAACGAGGAGAAAGAGCAAACGGAACCTGTTTGCTGATGGAAATGTTAAGGTAACGAAATGGCTCAAAATGGAAAGCCACGGTTTATGTATAGGATAGAGAGAATAGAATTGCATTACATGGAACGACGATTAAATACTGAGCGAATACAGAATGGGGAGTGACACTTACGAGTAGGAATGATTGAAAATTGATTGTTATGAGGCGTATCTTTTGGACACATTTTCGAACGAGCACCTGCCGGAAATAACCGTCGCCCTACTACTTCTCTGCAGCGTTGAAATGTATAAAGAGGGTAAGCGATGTTTGTGTTTTCTTTTTTTTTAGCAGCTTTTGTAAATACTTGATGCACACGTGAGTAAATAGGCGTGATTTAGTTCACATTTCGTAAGGGGCAGATTATAATGGTGGGTTATGTGGCGGAACGCAAACCATATTAACTCCCTAAACAAGTGGTTCGCGCAAAAAGCGTTTCCAGAACCGAACTACTGCCGAGGGGAGAAGCGATTTGAAAAGCCTTAAAAAATGGAAAACACATTAGCGTGATACAATATTCCTTTTTCTTAAGTTTCAAAGCACATCGTCAATGTGGTGTTTAACTATCTCATTTTTTCGATTATCCGTTTCTTCAACTTTCTCGTTCCCTTGAAACCACGATTGTTTTCTGCTGTTTTCATTATTATTCAAGGAGATCGCACAGAGTGTCCCCAAAAAAACTCGGGTTCTCGTCTGCGAAAAGGGAATGCTATGATTTGTTGTATAAAAATACGATCACCTGTCGGCGGCTCAGTCTCAGAGTCGGACTGCCGGTGTTGGATTTTCTGTTCCGTTATTTTGTTGTATAAAAATACGATCACCTGTCGGCGGCTCAGTCTCAGAGTCGGACTGCCGGTGTTGGATTTTCTGTTCCGTTAACTACTATTACTCGCAATAGATATAAAAATATATATCCCATCTTCGCGCACCTCTTCTATCAGCCTTCTTCTTACAATACGTGTCGATCTCACACATCATTTGTGCTGTTTCACAGAATGTAAGCCGGTTTTTTGGGGTAGTTCTATCGCTACGCTATTATCTTTTCCCCTACCTTTATCACACTGGAATGTATTATGTTTTCTTTTTTTCTCTAGAGGTAAAGCTGGGGTTTTGTTTGTGTGCTTCTGTTCACTCCTTTCTATGGTTCGTGTTACATAAGTTTTGTGTAAAAAAATGCTTTCATAGTGTTTCTTGAGGCGCTCCAAACAGTTTTGTGCTTTTATGTCGATATGTCTTCATGCTTAACCTCTGTTTTATATTGATTTTGCTTCGAAAACAAAAATGAGTCCTAGGAACACCTTCTTCTCCAGTTCACAATGATGTTGTGCAAAAAAAAGCATGTTGCTTATTGTTATCTCGTCAGACTTCTTGAATTCTCGTCCAGTCCCTACACACTAGTATTCGTTGCGCGTAGACGCGCGTTTGTTTCTGAGTCGTTCTCGTACCGTCGTTGTCGCTTAACGCTTAACCTGAACTACTACGCATGGATCCAGGAGTATCTAGATTGGGCATAACACATCGAGCCTATAGGGCTTACTCTGATCTGATCGATCCTGAGGATCGTCCCCTTTCGATCAGTTCAGAATAAACCCCTTTGTTTAAATCCTACAGGCAACAAACGGAGTGAAGCAGAAAGTTGACCAAAAACATAAAGCGATTGCAGACAAAAGGAGCGAACATCCTGGCAGAAGAGGCAAGCACACCACTTGCCCCTCGGTTCGTTTTGTTTGGACGGATTGCAAAAGTAACGAAACGAACGGTGGTGCAGAAACATTGAATGTGTGTGGTTTTTAGTTTCCCCCGTCTTTTGGCAGTGAATGGAAGAAAAAGCTCGCGGGTTACCCGCTTATCATAAACTTAGCACGCTAGGAGGACCTTAGAAACGAATTAGCATTAAATTTTGCAAGAAAAAAACGAAGATAAGGACAGCTTGTGCTGCTGGGAGGAGGTGTGTGCTCAGCCCGAGCCGAATTTAAACGTAAGCTGCTCGTACAGCGCCATATGCGGCGACCTTGCGGGGCCACCCTCAGGCACTGTGCTCAATGTAGATCTCCTGGGCCGTATCCTAGAACCGGTCCTTCGACGCGGCCGTGTACTCCATCTCGGTCAGGTTCTGGATCTCCTGCAGCTCCTGGAACTTCTCGTGGTCGCGGATGTGCGCGTAGTTCGCCGCCAGGCACATCAGGTAGTGCACGAAGCTGAGAATGATCAGCAGGCAGGAGACGGTCGCCAGGATGAACATGATCTCGCACTTCTCCACACCGTCCTTGCAGAACGCCTTCACCTTCGCCGGTTCGCAGATCTTCATGTCCTCCTGCTTTACGCCGTCCGGGAACATGAAGTCTACGGGGAAATAAGGATATTAATACGTTTGCTTGCACCGAATGTATTGCTTGAATAGACAATCACCGACTAAACTGTATTGGAGACTTCTACAGTGGCGTAGGTTTGTGTCTCGGATGAATTTCCCGTGACACAAACCAATGCGACGGAAGAGGGCACTAATACATTTACGCCGGATCGCTCACTTACAGAACTGCGTCAGATCGATACAATCCCGGTGCGTCTGTACGTTCGTGTTGGCGCACATGTTCCAGAACACGGTAAACACGAACGTTACGATCGACAGGAAGCACAGGATCAGTATCCACGTGATGTTCAGCACGTACGAGATCGCCATAAACACCGCGCACGAGATGCGGCCGCCGACACGCGATCCCCACGCCCGGTACACCTTATGCCGGGTGGCTCCCGTCGCCAGGAAGCCCACGAACAGTATCATTAGCCCGAGAGCCGCCATCGATGCACCGATCACGACAAAGATGATCTGGACGGCCTCGATCCAGGGCAGCCGCAGATGGAACACCTGGTCGAGCATGATGATCGCGAGCGAGGTGCCGCGGAACATTGTGCCGCAGAAGACACCGACCCCGATAAGGCACATGACCGTCGCGATCAGTGTCGCGTACGGTATCCGCGTGATGCATGACTTACAGCAGCCGCCTGAGAAGTGAAGAAGTGAGAAGGTAATTAGTAAGGGTGCATTGCGATACAGTTGCATCCCAAGCCAACGTATAGTGTGCGTGTGTTGATGATGTTGGATTGTTGTGGACAAACTTATGAATACTTCTAACGGAAACGACACGAATTAAAAACGAATGTGTAATAACATAAGTATGTTGGATTGTTGTGGACAAACTTATGAATACTTCTAACGGAAACGACACGAATTAAAAACGAATGTGTAATAACATAAGGACTTATAAGCAGACGAGTCACGTACAGAAAAGCGTTCGACAATCGATGATCACAAATGTATGCAACGGAGATCGTAATGACCAATTAGGTTTTGTGCAAAAGAAAATGGTGCTTAGATCCGCCTAACCGAGGAATTTGCAGCGTTGATTTTTCAGTTTAACTAACTCGAATCCTAGAAATCCCATTTCAATGACATTTAATCATGAAATATGCAACCAAATCTTGTTCATTTGCAATGATTTTTCTTACTGATTTTTATAAATAGTTGAAATAGCTATATTTTTACATTATTCAAGTTTAACATCAACATGATTACTAGAACTAAAGGTAATTGAACTGAACAGTTCGTTGGCTACCCGACTTCCTTTAATAGGGTTATTAATGTGTAAATAAAGCGTCCTGTCGCGCAGATTTCATACTGCCGTATTGATCAAGCATATTTTCATCAAAACACGTATACAATCTGCACTACAATATGCTTTTAACGCTTCATTTGCGCTGTTTAATAAATATTTCCCGCTGAGAACAGACAACAATGACGAGGAAGAGAATGATGAACAGAAAAATAAACTGTTGAAATAGTTGTTAGTGACTTTTAACAGAAAACGAGCAGAGCATATGTATGGGAATCGATTTTAAGCATCGTTGAACTCTTGTTGTGCAGCAGCAAATGGCGGGATGATTCTGTCGCACTTTGAAGCCGGCACGAACGATTAGTGTCGAACGGTGACGATAAATAATTTATGTCGTTTCCCCTGTTTAGCACAACACTGTTAATCGTTTGCGGCGGCTTGTTTACGTCTACGAATTGGATTGGGTCTCACGGCAGCTCGACTGCCAATGTGGGACTCACGGAGCTCACGAAGAGAAATTCGTAATCTATGTCCAGGCGATGTGCCGGCCGATCGCGTCTCTAGTGACAAATGCCACGGTTATTGCACAAGGGAAACCTGTTGATATGGATGA
Source organism: Anopheles cracens (assembly GCA_002091845.1). NCBI lineage: Eukaryota > Metazoa > Arthropoda > Insecta > Diptera > Culicidae > Anopheles > Anopheles cracens. Next base: position 190,344 of record KZ067367.1, on the reverse strand, counting down.
ATAGCTTAACTTCGGAGCAGGCTCCGGAATGTGTTACGTACGGATGGATATTATTACAAACTGAGAGAAGTGGAAACCGATCTTTTGTGATTCAAATGTACATTTTTCTAAGCGGTATGCTGCGGTATGATTGAAGCGAAAACGTTCCTGAAATGTGTGCCACATGTGCCCGGTACAGAACGAGATGAAGCGCAAGTGCAACAGGGAATGAATCATCGTCCAAACAGAACACAAATTGCGGACGACTCAATGTTTGCCCATGATAAAGTGCTGCTGGGTCGTTCCAGAAATACCTTTCCGCGGTGGTTTGCCGTGCAGGGTTGTTTCCGAGTATCGATCCACCGATAAGTTGGACCGATAAGGCAGGCTTCGTCGCTGTAGTGCCCCACCGTTGAAGGGCACCAGCTGCTGCTGCTGCTGCTGTGGGAGGGTGTTGTAGGCACGTGTGAGGGCTCCATCGTCATCGAAGTTGGTCTCGAGTAGAAAATCATCCCGTATTTGACCGGTCGGCGTGCGGTTCCGATTGCTCGTCATGGTGGACGTCTGTTGTAGTGGTGGGTGTTGTTGCTTCCGGTCCGGGTGGGACGATAATCGTCCACTGACGGTTTGAACTGTCGGAGATGCGATACCAGACGAGTGGCACGTGCACACGGCAAATGGTGTTGTGTTGGTGATTCAATAGCCTCTCTTCGGGTGAAGGCGAGATAGAAGTAACAGAACCACGCGCCAACGGTGTACCCCCGAACACCCGTAATCAAAACGGTATAAAATCTAACGTCATTCCGTTTTATGTTCTGATCCAGCGACCCTCGAGCGCCTGCCTACTGCGACCTAGTTTTTTGATTCAACGCATCCACACCGCAGCGAATGACACACACCACGCACGGGAAGGTCAATATTACGTAGTCGGCCGTGCTTCGTATGAAAAACACCACCAGTTCTTCGAGAAACAAGACCGCAAAAGACACCACTCGTAGCACAAATGTTTTAGGGCCCGGTAATGGACAATTGCCCGCACTAATTGAGTCGAGATCGCGTTAATTACATCAACTTCACATTGGAACGGCGGATGTTCGCGTCACGGGCACCAGACGCTCCGAAGTCGTCCGTCGTCGTTTTGAAATGGAAATACAACCCCCTCGATCGACAACATTCCATCAACCGTGCGTTGAAGTCGCCCACCTAGGGGTGGGGGGATGATGCATTCGATACGCACACACACACAACTACACCACTTCACCACTAACACATGCAGAACAGTCTCAACAAGTGGGGCGTAGCTAGACGACAATTGCGAATTGCTTTACTTCTCCGGAACGAAGCAATCGTAATTAAAAGTGTTGTAATTGTTCTATGAATGATTTCCCTCAATTAAAACGCAGCCTTTTTCAAACAGAACCGCACCTTAACTGATCCGCTCTCGCACTGCCTTAACTGCCACTGTGTCTGACGTGTATGTGTGTGTTTGTGTATGTAGTTGTGTTGGTTACATGATTTACACTCCTTTGTGTGTAACGCACTTTCGTCGAATTTTTATCTTATCTCGCATGCGATAAAACTCGGATAAGAAGGATGCCTTCGCGCCCTGTGCCAAAACAAAAGCTCTACACCATTTTAATACGTACCCATCGCGTAAGGTTGGCGCTCCTTCGGAATGCGTGTGGGTCCCCGTCGTGGGGAAGCACTTTAAATGTGGGGTGAAAAGGGTGTGTTGTGCCCCCGTGTTTTCACTGTGCGCGTTGAATGTGATGCCTTTCACTCTTGTGAGATGAAAGCGATGCAGTTTCGATTGTTTCGCCTTCCGGAATCGGGAAAATTTCGCCCGACTTCACTTGCCCCTCGTTATCGGTCACAGACGGATGCTGGGCGTTGGTTTGGAGAGGTTTTTATTAAAACATAACTTATAAATATCACATAAAACTAGCAGCCAAATCGCACGTAAACAAAATCGTTTTGTACCCCAACAACTTTGACGTTTACGTGACAGTTGACACAGGGTGTGGTGGATGAGTGCGTTGATGGAGGGCTAGTTTCACGCACCCGATGTTGACGTTTGAAATTCGATTTGTTCAACGACCGCTTTGTTTGTTTGTTTATTGTTTGTCTGGCTTTCCTTGTTCGCAACGTACGGAATTTTGCTTCTTTGCGTCTATTTCCAGTGGACGGTGCGCATCCTGTAAAATTACAGCAATGACACCAGTGGATTTTCAAGTCGTAGCTAAGGAAGTGTACAAAAACTTAGATCACATCAATCGGTACCTGGGCAAGGCGAAGATTGCCTCAAAGTTTCTACCCAATGGCACCTCTTCTTCTGCGGATTTGCCCGGAGCGCTGCTGGCTCTAGCAAAGGAAAACGATACAGACACTACAAACGGCGCAAAAGGTTTCGACCCCGCAGAACGGCCGAGCGAGCAGGAAATCGACACACTCTTCGACACGATCCGATCGCGATCCGCAACAGCAGCCACCAACAACAAACATCACCGGCAGGGATCGGTAAAGAAAACGGCAACCGCACCGCTGCAACAATCGCGGCTGCTGAATGAAACCAACCTCCTGGGAAACAGCACGTCGGTGCTGACCAGCTCCTGCGCGGACCTAACGAAATACGCTGCAATCGATGTAGACGCGCTGGTCGATCGCTTACGGCAAGCGATCGGCGTGCTGGGCTCGATCGAAAACAGTCAAATTCTGTCCGTCGATGTTATCGAGCTGCATCAGCGTTTCCGGCGGGAATGGACGAGCATTGCGAAAACCTGCCGCAACGTGGAAACGCTGCTGGATGAGTTTCAACAGCAGGCGAAAGGCAACGGATCGAACGGCACGGCCAGGAAGGAACCACTGATAAGCATCGAGATGGTTAACGCCATGAAGCAACTGCAAACGGTATGTGAAAGTTAGAGTGGCGTGCTGAAAAGAAAATTGAATAACTCATTTTTTGCATAATTCTCCAACTTTAGAAGCTGCATCACGCCGTGCTGGTGAAGAAATCGGAAGTCCTGCCCGACCTAACCAAGACGCTCAGCAAGGAGGTGTTCCCGCTATCCGAGTGCCTTGATATGATCGATGAAACGATAAGCCAGAAACAGTTGTGAGGTTAAGATTCGAATAACTGCATTGCATTTGAACCTATAAGTTCGTTTTTGATGCTAATCGCACGCACGCTAATCGTAGTCATATTCATACCTGAATGAGCGAAATGAAATGAAATGGATATATAGATCGGCTTTACTTTGGTATATAGCTTTGGTTCGAGTTGAAGAATGAGGTCCGAAAGAGCAAGCTTTTCTTCTAGGTTTGTTTTTTTTTAACATTTGCTCGCTTTTGAAAAGCAAGATACAAGGTACAGAAAGATAAAGATGAACATGTGTTACAAAACCTAAAGTTCAACAAATACCTCTGGATCTTCGTTTTATACATCACATCACTAATCAAGCCTACAAATTTCCTCCTGATTTGACCATTTAGATACGTGCATGAATCACGGATATGAACGGATATCACTTGAACGTAATAGATAAGAAGTACAACAATTTGAAACAGTGTTTGTTGCGCCTGAATATGTCAGTTTAGTGGCTTCTTCAAAATGTACATGCTGCCCGTTTGGATTAAACTTTGAAGCAAAAGGTTCTCCTCGCGAGACTCCAGCTAGCGTGGCGAGCCTTCCTAAAAGTCTTACAGGCAAGACATCTTTTCACTCGCACCTGTATTTAAACTGAACTGATCCTGCATTCCTATTCTGCGAGGAACTCTTCTGTTGGTTTCGAATCACATCTTCCACTTGCATGTTCCACAAAGAAGACAGTTCTCAAAAACGGTTGCACACTGAACAAAATGAAAAAGGTGAACCACTGCGGAATCCGTTTATTATGTAAATAGATATATTTTCCTTTCGAATACGATTACGCGTAAAAAGAACAATAAATGATTAGAAAGGATATCTTTAGAATGACTGGTGTTTTTTTTCTGCACACTTTCTCTCCACACGATTTGGCTTGTCGATGAGTTATGATGCTGGTATGTGCTCCTGGTATTCACATTGTATCCACTGTCGCTTTCGGCCTGCGACCTAAGCACGCTTTGATTGCAACCCGTTGCCTTTTGCTTTCTTTTTACAATCGCCCTTTATTCGCCTGCTGCAGTTTCGGTTCGGGTGTTTCTTTATTTTTGATATTGAAGCCTTTGGTATTGGGTACGAAAATATTAAATATTTCATTATATTGCGGGCACGCGGGTGCTCTCTAAGGTTAGGTTATTTCTCTCTCTCTCTCTCTCTCTCTTGTTTCGGGGTTAGAATCCTACGCAAATGTACACAGAAACATGCCCGGCCACCCGCGCGTTCAATCGTCACTGCACGCGTTGGTCGGAGAGCCGGTGGAGGACGGAGGGGCGGTACCGGTCCCCGAGTCGGTCGGGGACGGTGTCTCCAGCTTGCGGCGGTTGTTGCGCCGCCCGATCAGTATCACCACCTCGCCGGTCTTGATCGCCTTGAACACGTTGATCGCCTCCTGGTGCGAGAGGCCCTGGAATGCTTTCCCGTTCACCGACAGGATCTCGTCGCCGGCCTGCAGCGTACCCTTCTCCGCCGCCTGCCCGTTCGGGTAGATCGTCTTCACGTAGATGCCCATCGAGCCCTTCGGTGAGTCCTTACCGCCGACAATGGAAAATCCGAGCGCTTTTGCACCGTTGCCTTTCGAAAAGCGAGCCTGGGCGGAAAAACGGAAGAGAAAACAGTGCGTTAGCGTGACGTTCTGCGCGTTTTGGGGCCGTTACCCTACCTGTCGGATGGTAAATGCGTTCGGACCGTGGCGTGGAAGGGTGCAGAACTTGCTCTCCTCGATGCTGTCCTCCTCGTCGTCCTCCTCGTCGACTCCGTCGTCGTCGGCAGTGTGACGGCTTAACAGGCGCAGATGGTCCGCCGTTTGCCCGAGTTTGCCACCGTCCGCAAACGTGATGCCCGGCTTCGTGTGACCGTTGACAACAGTTGCATCAGAAACCTGTAGGAAAAAAAAGGAAAGGAAAATTATAAAATAGAATTACTCACACCAAATACAGTGAAAAATCTATTATATTTATAAAGGGCAAAGTATCTGAAAATAGTTTTTCAAAAATCCTGTCCCCAAAATAGAAGACCCCAAAATAAAATGGAAACAAAATGTTCATACAAGACCGCTTCAGTGTTCTTGCAGTTTATCACATTTCGGGAAGAATCTGGATTAGAATTTGGCCGTACCTCGCCTACCCCTTAGAGTGAAGGGATCTCGATCGTGCTCCTGTCCAGTCTAGATTTGATCCCAACACCAGTGGTGTGCAAGACCGTGCGCTCACACATGACACTATGGAAGCGTTCGCTAGAGAGAGCGTTTCTATGGCAACTTAACTCAGTCCTCGTGAGTTAACCTTTGCAATCGTCCCAGCAAACCACACATTTCTAGTTGAGAACAATTAAAAACACAAAAAAACACCACCGCCAGTCCTAACGACCTTATCGTAGAGCAATTAGCGCGTTGGCCGAAATGGAATGATTAATCGAACTTTAATTTATCGCGGCAAGGCAAGTCACCGGCACCGGTGGCACAATAATGTCGCCGGTTCTACTTTTAATCGTCACGCATTAATTCAATTTCGAAAACCAGTCCGCCCCGTGCTGCTGCTGCTGTGGTTGCTTAATAAGGCATCTCCCTTCGCCTTTTGTTTTTGTCTTTCGCTTTATCACCGTGTGCTGAGTGGGCTTGTTTTCATTTTGGGTTGTAAAATGCATAACAGCAATCGAAAATCGATCACCCCCGAGCGATCAAATGAGCGCGCCGGGAGTTTTTGCGCGCCATTGTTTGAGCGGAAAGTTTTATTGCCCAGGCTCGCCGGTCCGCACGCATTCTGACCCGGTAGAGGGTGATATAAAGTTCCGCACCCCTGCTATGGGGTTGGCGTACGTTATATGACACAAAATTAGATAGGCCATAAATTTCTTCGCTGCCTTGGTCTGCTGGGACCTGCTGATGTCGATTTTGAGTGGTACTCGCCAGAAGCAAACGAAATGTGACTACATTCCGTCCAAACACGTCCAAGAAGTTACCGTTCCACCGGCCACTGTGAAGCGAATGGCGGAATGGACGATAGAACAGACAATAGCGCGGCTCCAGAATATGGCGTTCCCGTTAGCAGTAGCTACTACTGTCGTACTAGGCGATACATAGCCCCAAAAATGGATGTCCGAAGTGCTCGAACTGATGCGTCATGCTATTGTGAGCAATAGCCGCGAGACTTGAAGTCGCGATCCCTACATTCTGCTATGAATGCATGTCATTCAGCAACTTCTAGCGCATTGCAACAGCATCAGAAATCTATCGCGACTCGATCTCACTAGGTCAGCCCTAAAGCGCTAAAGGTTAGGCATCTTCTTCGGCGCAATTGTCCGCGAGAGATCTCGTCTCTCGCTGTCTTCCGTCAATTAGCCTCAGGGACTTCGGTGCACGGCGATCGCAATGCATCGCAACGATTTCCCAGAAAAGGGAAATGGCGGAAAACCGTGTGCCAGTCCAGTTGGTGATGGGGTTTTACCGCCTTCTCATCACCCGTAACTCAATGACCCGTTGATCTCAATGTTGGGATGCTGAGGCTTTTTGCACTCGACCTCTCCTCCGCAGTTTTTCTTCGCCCCGTCCAGAACGGACGTACGAACGAAAGAGGCGGAAGAGGCGGATCAGTCAGTTTCTTTAAGAGACACAAAACTTGCACAAAACACTAAAGCAAACACGGCAACAGGAAAATGAGGTTCGCAAGTGGAAAATGCACTTTTGCACGCCGTAGCAGCAGCAGCAGCAGCCCTAGATCGAGCAGCGGCCTCTCCGCTGGTCTAATTGTTGGCCGCTGCTGGCTATGCGCCGCATAGTAACTCTCGCTCGCGCGGTAGTGAAATTCGAACCGAAACAACTGGATGTTGCGGTCGGGCCTGCTTTTTTTTGGTTGGCACGCTACGCTCTTCACCTTAATTGAATTGGCTAATTTAGATGAGTCCGGATGATCGCGCACACCTTCCTTTTTCTTTCGCTCCGCCACGAAATGGAAACGATTTGCCGCGGTAGAAAGCGCCAGATGGCGCCACTGCGAATGACTTAGTCGATTGCGCCGTGCCGCGCAGACCATTCGAGAGCGCGAAAGAGGTGGACGGAAATTAACGTTTTGGGATCGTCGCAATAACTGCACGCGCTCAGTGCAAATTTCACATTGTGACTAATCAAATCACAAGACAATGGATCGGAGATCGACTTCGGCTGGGACGCTGACGTAACGAACTGCCCAAGAGATGGGTCGTAAACGGAAGCGGGTAATACTCACGAAGTTATGAAAGTAAATGAAGAGCAATGGCCCTCTCGATCGATTAAATAACTGTTGTCGCGAATGTAAAACAGAGCACTCAACAGTAACAATCTGGGGATGGGAGATAGTAGCTTCAAGACTTTAAACGTAACACAAACGTATCTCCATATCTGAAATCAAAAGTTTTATGGCGTGAAACGAGCCCGGCTCTGAAGAGTACGACTAACTCTCCCCTCCCACTAGAACATCTAACTGTTCTAATCGTTAGCCAAGTTACGCGGCTCCTCCAAAAGCAGATACCAGTAGCGGTACCGAAATTCAGCGTCTGGCCAGAGACAGATTCGCTAATGGCGAAGCGTCATCCTTCGGTGAGGTAACGGTCGCGCGCCGTTCAAAATGGAAGTAGGATAAGCATTCTCCACACCGTCGTCGTCGTCGTCATCGCAGAACCTCGAAGTCATGATGGGTTGCGTGCGTTGTATAATAATTGCAATAGGCAAACAAAAGCACACAGAAACCTGCGAGACGAGAGGAAGCAAACGGCAGCAGGCAACAAAGGCAGGGAACGGAGTAAATCTTTTTCCAATTTCTATTAATTACGACTTCCGAGCACGTTGCACGCGTCGCTGTCATGCTGGCAGCGGAAAGGCCAACGGGACGTCGTTCCGACCGTTGGCCTCGCGGATGTGGAGTAAACACACTCGACGCTTGGGATTCGCGGAAAGTGGCGGACTCTTTCAAGTCAAGAACGCTTCCACTGCTCTGTGCATCCTCTATCACATCCTCCGGAACCACTGCTCTGGAAACAACAGAAAAGGGAGAAACAAAAACAAACAAACGCTGATGCCTAGGCCATGTGGTCCCCTAGCACTGGAGAATGGTCCGGGATTAGCTCTGCCCGGGGTGTCGTGGTAATTGAAAGATCCATTGAAAAACAAAAAGAATGCACCTCAAACACTCCTACCGTGGGCGAACTGCACTGCGCCGAACAATTGGGTTGGCCTGCCACAGCCGAGGTCAGGAACGAACGGTAGCGTCGCCCAACCCTGGCGCGGCCCTGACTGAAGGCCGCATCATGTACGCGTTTGTTGTGGCACACGCGTGACAGATGGTTCAGCGAAGTTCAGCCGAACGAGCATAATGATCATCGTAGGCGTTGGATTTAGAAAGGGCACCACACGCGCTCCTAACCACAGATCCACGATTAGGTCAACAAACAACCGACCATACAAACCGGCCACAATTGGGACTTGCGGAGGGAGATAGTGCAACGTGCGTGGGCCGCGTCCTCTTGACACGTGGTGCAACGCCGCGGGTTTCTGTTGAATCACCTGCGCGCGATAAGAGCGATCGATTCCGACCGTTTCCCCGTGTGGGTGTCGTGTACGTTCGGTGTTCGGCGCGTCTGGTGTAAATATTAACGCACATAAAACTCATCGATCCCTTGCCCAACTGCTCCGACTCCTGGGCGTTGATCGTTGTTTGTTTATTTAGATGGAGAAACGCATTTACGTGCCACAACGCTTGTCATTAATCACAAAGTCTGGTGTGACTTCGAAGAAATAAAGTCATTTTCGGACGAATTGATTGTTGTGAGTGTGTGCGATCGATGCCCTTTCGGCAGATCCAACGACGCTGACGATGGGCAAATAGCTGACAGTCCCGGCTGACGTATGTGGGATCCGTTTTTGGGTGTGCCGGAAGGATGTTTGTTTGCTTCAGTTCGGTGGAAAAGGCGTGTTGGAAAGTTTTTATAACTGGAATGATAAACGTCTAACCGTCGTTAAGTCAAGGCTAGCCATTACTGGCTTTATTGCAGTGAATTGAACTTGATGGTAGTAATATTTCTTTCATAAGTTTTACACCACCGAATTGAAGTTATAGGAGTGAGATGCCAGGCAGAAAACAAAGTCATTAAGCCAGTATTTGCCGAAGAACATCAACATCAACACGCATTTCTTGGATATCCAGAATCTGGGTCAACTTCATGCTAGTAGCGAAGGAAATCGTTTGTTAACATCCGATTACTTCGTTCCAGCAAATAGACCTGTAATCCAAAAACCGACAACCTTGCGCAGGGCCACCGCAGAGAAGAAAACACAGAAAGCTTGCTCCATCCACCGTGATGACCAAACCGCATAAAACAATCCGCTCCGGAGCACTTTGACCGTGGAAAGGCTTTCTTCGGGGCTGTAAAACAATGGCACATAAAGGTGAGTGATACCGAACGATGCGTAATGTGGGCCCGGCATCGCAAAAATAGTAATTTATCGCTGCCAGCCAGAAGTTGGCCGAAGTTAAGGCCTAATTCCGGTGCAATTTCTTGCGCTTGCTCCTCCCCAAATTAATAGCACACCCACTGCTCGCTTTCGGTCCGTGATCGTTCGTTTATGTTCCTTTTTTTTGCCCTTCCGTCTGGTAAATCCACCTGAAATGGCCCATTCTCCAGAGGCCATCTTGTGGCCGGGTGCCGGCTTCCGAAACGATCCGCGGCGAAAGGTCATCGCGATTCGGGAGACTTTATACGGCAACCGTAACCGAGTTTATCACAACCGCTGAGGAGTGTCATAAAGCTTTTACCGACCCGGTTGAACCAAATGAATCGTTCTTTAAACTGTAATCAACGTCGTCAGCCGATGACCTAATCTTGCTGGAAGCGTCCTCCCTAACGGTTGCTTATTATGTTGTAAATATTCCAGAACAAGAAAAGCGGCTCACTAAATGTAACTTCATTCCGGTTGTTCAACGCCATCTCACAAGCGATGAGGCAAAAAAGAAATCATTTCATCACCTCTCTATGAAGCGGTAGGTCTGTCAACCTACACCCAAAGATCGGCGGGCCATAATTACAAATCAATCGAGCCGATTCTCTAACCCCCTTCTACAAGGCGATTATGATTCACGTTGGAGGCAACGAACGCGCGCCGTGTTTATGTACGCGGAAGGTGCCCACTCGTGCGGCGCGTATCGCGTGACACGCGTTCGTACGACTTTATGTTCGCCAGCTGTCCGCCCGTTCGGTGTGAGATCGCGATCGCGTCCACTACCCACGTCATACGGTAAATGTTGCCGTTTATTTCACACGCGTTCGACAGGGGAAAATGATCCACTTGGATCCACTCCCTAATGAAGCCATGCCATGGCGAAGGAAACGCTGATCGGATGATCTCCGGCGCTGAGGAGGGCTTCTAGTTTGACGTTTGGAGTAGTTTGACAGCTTTACGGGCATACCGCGCCATCGACTCTGGTGACATTTGGGCAACGGAGTTTGTCTTCACGATCGCGACACCGTGTTCGGTTGTCTATTTTACATGTTTGTTTCCAGCCTCGCGAACAAAACGCACGTCCATCACATGCAGCCCAGCCGGGACTAGGGAGGCCGGCAAGTTGTAGCCGAAAAGTGATACACCAGAAACCTCCACGAAGGTTTGCGCAATGTGGTGCGCCGCGAGTAGCGCCACCACACTGACCGTGGCATTGGTGGCACCAGCAGCGGCGATCGTAAACCGATCTCCAACCCGGGGTCTCTGCAGATGACCCTTTCCGACGCACCGTAGTTATGAGAGAGCTGGGGTTTACGGCTTTATCCAGGACGCATAGACAAAAAAACTCCAAAAAACAAACACACACCGCTTGCCGCTCAAATTAAGAACTGGTAACGCAGGGTATTAAACAAACCAGACGTGTCTAATCCATTTCATGTGAAGCGCGCATTTAGCATTGAAAGGGAATTACAGCTCACCGGATAGAAGATTATGGTGCGCTGGCTGTCGTTTGGAAGAGCCGTGCCGTTCGTCCGAAATTGGGACAAGGTACCAAGAGTAACATCTCAATTGGTATTCGTTCATCCAAGAGCAGATGAGGATATGGTCGAGTTACAGTACATCGAATGTTATGTTATTAGTTTGTAAGCAGTGTTAGAAACAAGTGGTGATCGCGCCTTAGACGAATGCACACGGGGAGGATGCGTGAGCTGCCACGCTTATTGCTGCAAAATGCTGTCGAGGCAACAACGAGATTCATACAGTGAGCATCAGGCTATGTGATGAAATACATCATATGTCAGATTTGCGTATATTATAACGCATTCTTAGTTGATTTTAGAGATACTGTTTTATATCTTCTCAACTGCATTATATTGTATGTCTTCTCCACTCCAATTGGTGACGAGGATTGGATATTTGTTGCCTATTGAAGGAGTAGTAGTCTCTTTTTGGCGTTGGATTCTTCTCCCATTGCTCCCAATGTGAAGAGGGCAAGGAAAACTAGCTCATCAGTAACAGTGCGTTAAATTAATCCCCATCTTTAGTGTGTGCGAGAAGAAATAGCACTTACTATTACCAGGTTTAGATGCGTCCGGCGATAGCTTGTGAGGAACCGGAACAACGCAACGATCTCGATTCCGGTTCGGGTTCGAATTTGTGACCGAATCGCCCATTAGTAAAAGGGAATGCCCGTACAATTCATTAGGCCATTCCGGATGTGGATGATATGGAGTGAGTGAGAGACTCACAGCCGAACTTCGGTGAGATCGTGAGGATCGTCACTTTCTCATCCTGGGATCGGTGCATCGGTGTTGGATTTGAGTGCATCGGAAACATTCTGAGGGCGCCAGTATTTACATGATGCGGCCCTTTGGCCCTCATAATTCGCTAAGGGCTAGCGTTGCTTATAAAGATACGCATTTCAAATATCAACGAGAGGCCTTGCATCTCGTTTTTTGGAAGGTTCCCAGAACGCAGCAGCAGACATGAAATTGATATTTCATGTTACACCCAACCTGCTTCCTGCCTCCAATCGATGAAATATGACCAACATCGAAATCCACGCCGCCAACGTTAGGTTCGCTTCATCGTTCATCGTCACTGTCTTCACGCTTCTTCCGCCCAGCGATTTGGAGTTACGGGCGCAGAAATTGGCAAACGCCAATTCTTCATCTTCTTGATCGCTTCCTCCCGGTCCGGTGTACCTTTCGCTGCGAACGGTTTCGTTTCGGGCCCGGGAACGGCATGATGTTTTAATTAACTTCCCATCCGCGGTGCATTCGCGTCGATCGCGGCTCATCTCTTGCATATTGCTCTGCGAATCAGGCACATCCGCACGGAGCGAAACGCACGGCGGGCAAAATTATTTTCGGATATGAATTCCACGCGCGAGAGTTTATTTCGGTTGCGGCGTTGCGGCCTAGTTCGAGGGCCTAGTTCATTACGGCAATTAGATCGGCGTGCTGCGAGCGTTTATTATCGTTAGTTTGATTGGTTAGCAAAGGCTGACAAACGCGTGTTGCGAGTGAGTAAGTGCTTCGATCGCTAAATCTGACTTATCTGTGCGACCGATCGATCAAACAGATCCGCGAGAAGCATGTCCATGAACGTAAAACACCACTAATCGATCTTTAGGTTTGCCGCTAAACTGCTCTAATTGATGCTGTAAAGCGCGCCAAGTGGTCCAGAATCATCCATGTCTTTTTGAGCCGCGCGCTCACAATCGATCTCTTGAAGTTTTGATCTTGATCTCGGATGAAGTTCAGCTGTCGTTCTTTGAAATCGGGAGGGAAACCCGTTCGCCTACTCATTGTACGCGCCATTATGCTCTAGGCTTAACCACTCCGATCACGAAGCATCTGGTTCGGTTCTCATTAATCTGCCGTACAAATCGCGCTGTGGTCACTCTAAGCCATCTCCGGTTCGGTTGATCCAGGAAGTAAAAATGATCCCACATCCCAATTATTTCGTTTGAAATCAGCTCGCGTGTGTGTGTATGTCGTTCGTTTCCCGCTTTTATTGCGACTCGGGTGGATTTCTTCTTTGCTGCAATCATCAACAACCACTTTTATGCTTGGACGACCTTGAAAAGTCCATGCGCGAACTGCCGTGTAATGGGGAAACGAACCGAACACAAGCCACACGTCGCTAGGCGATGATCGTTCTCATCCAACCGGCAGCGCCAATTCTTTGCGTGGCTCTCGGCTCGATTCCAATGGGAATGTCCGATGGGATCGCCTAGAGTGGACACGGTGTTGAAGCAGCCGATGAAAGCAAAACCACAACTTCGTGGGCTTCAACTTCACGCCGAACTTAGAAACGATCAGCTACCGGGCTGAAACTCAGAAACCGGCTCGGACAGGGATGCCTCGAATGCGGAAGGATTCAGCCCAGCTTACCTTAATGGCCGTTTTTTTTTTCGTTGGCGTGGGACATGATGCGGCGTGCAAATCATCTTTTCCAACTTCCTCCCGCGTTTAGCCGCACGAGCGCCGCGTATGGAGGTGATCCCAATTGATCGTGTCATGGTGACGGTGCGTGCGTTCCACCCGCGAATAACATAACAATCGATGTACTGTAACTCGTCCATATCCTCATTTGCGTTTGGATGAACGAATACCAATTAAGATGTTACTCTTGGTACCTTGTCCCAATTTCGGACGAACGGCACGGCTCTTCCAAACGACAGCCAGCGCACCATAATCTTCTATCCGGTGAGCTGTAATTCCCTTTCAATGCTAAATGCGCGCTTCACATGAAATGGATTAGACACGTCTGGTTTGTTTAATACCCTGCGTTACCAGTTCTTAATTTGAGCGGCAAGCGGTGTGTGTTTGTTTTTTGGAGTTTTTTTGTCTATGCGTCCTGGATAAAGCCGTAAACCCCAGCTCTCTCATAACTACGGTGCGTCGGAAAGGGTCATCTGCAGAGACCCCGGGTTGGAGATCGGTTTACGATCGCCGCTGCTGGTGCCACCAATGCCACGGTCAGTGTGGTGGCGCTACTCGCGGCGCACCACATTGCGCAAACCTTCGTGGAGGTTTCTGGTGTATCACTTTTCGGCTACAACTTGCCGGCCTCCCTAGTCCCGGCTGGGCTGCATGTGATGGACGTGCGTTTTGTTCGCGAGGCTGAAAACAAACATGTAAAATAGACAACCGAACACGGTGTCGCCGATCGCGAAGACAAGCTCCGTTGCCCAAATGTCACCAGAGTCGATGGCGCGGTATGCCCGTAAAGCTGTCAAACTACTCCAAACGTCAAACTAGAAGCCCTCCTCAGCGCCGGAGATCATCCGATCAGCGTTTCCTTCGCCATGGCATGGCTTCATTAGGGAGTGGATCCAAGTGGATCATTTTCCCCTGTCGAACGCGTGTGAAATAAACGGCAACATTTACCGTATGACGTGGGTAGTGGACGCGATCGCGATCTCACACCGAACGGGCGGACAGCTGGCGTACATAAAGTCGTACGAACGCGTGTCACGAGATACGCGCCGCACGAGTGGGCACCTTCCGCGTACATAAACACGGCGCGCGTTTGTTGCCTCCAACGTGAATCATAATCGCCTTGTAGAAGGGGGTTAGAGAATCGGCTCGATTGATTTGTAATTATGGCGCGCTGATCTTTGGGTGTAGGTTGACAGACCTACCGCTTCATAGAGAGGTGATGAAATGATTTCTTTTTTGCCTCATCGCTTGCGAGATGGCGTTGAACACCCGGAATGAAGTAACATTTAGTGAGCCGCTTTTCTTGTTCTGGAATATTTACAACATAATTAGCAACCGTTAGGGAGGACGCTTCCAGCAAGATTAGGTCATCGGCTGACGACGCTGATTACAGTTTAAAGAACGATTCATTTGGCTCAACCGGGTCGGTAAAAGCTTTATGACACTCCTCAACGGTTGTGATAAACTCGGTTACGGTTGCCGTATAAAGTCTCCCGAATCGCGATGACCTTTCGCCGCGGATCGTTTCGGAAGCCGGCACCGCCACAAGATGGCCTCTGGAGAATGGGCCATTTCAGGTGGATTTACCAGACGGAAGGGCAAAAAAAGGAACATAAACGAACGATCACGGACCGAAAGCGAGCAGTGGGTGTGCTATTAATTTGGGGAGGACAAGCGCAAGAAATTGCACCGGAATTAGGCCTTAACTTCGGCCAACTTCTGGCTGGCAGCGATAAATTACTATTTTTGCGATGCCGGGCCCACATTACGCATCGTTCGGTATCACTCAGCTTTATGTGCCATTGTTTTACAGCCCCGAAGAAAGCCTTTCCACGGTCAAAGTGCTCCGGAGCGGTTTGTTTTATGCGGTTTGGTCATCACGGTGGATGGAGCAAGCTTTCTGTGTTTTCTTCCGTGCGGTGGCCCTGCGCAAGGTTGTCGGTTTTTGGATTACAGGTCTATTTGCTGGAACGAAGTAATCGGATGTTAACAAACGATTTCCTTCGCTACTACCATGAAGTTGACCCAGATTCTGGATATCCAAGAAATGCGTGTTGATGTTGATGTTCTTCGGCAAATACTGGCTTAATGACTTTGTTTTCTGCCTGGCATCTCCCTCCTATAACTTCAATTCGGTGGTGTAAAACTTATGAATGAAATATTACTACCATCAAGTTCAATTCACTGCAATAAAGCCAGTAATGGCTAGCCTTGACTTAACGACGGTTAGACGTTTATCATTCCAGTTATAAAAACTTTCCAACACGCCTTTTCCACCGAACTGAAGCAAACAAACATCCTTCCGGCACACCCAAAAACGGATCCCACATACGTCAGCCGGGACTGTCAGCTATTTGCCCATCGTCAGCGTCGTTGGATCTGCCGAAAGGGCATCGATCGCACACACTCACAACAATCAATTCGTCCGAAAATGACTTTATTTCTTCGAAGTCACACCAGACTTTGTGATTAATGACAAGCGATGTGGCACGTAAATGCGTTTCTCCATCCAAATAAACAAACAACGATCAACGCCCAGGAGTCGGAGCAGTTGGGCAAGGGATCGATGAGTTTTATGTGCGTTAATATTTACACCAGACGCGCCGAACACCGAACGTACACGACACCCACACGGGGAAACGGTCGGAATCGATCGCTCTTATCGCGCGCAGGTGATTCAACAGAAACCCGCGGCGTTGCACCACGTGTCAAGAGGACGCGGCCCACGCCCGTTGCATTATCTCCCTCCGCAAGACCCAACTGTGGCCGGTTTGTATGGTCGGTTGTTTGTTGACCTAATCGTGGATCTGTGGTTAGGAGTGCGTGTGGTGCCTTTTCTAAATCCACCGCCTACGATGATCATTATGCTCGTTCGGCTTAACTTCGCTGAACCATCTGTCACGCGTGTGCCACAACAAACGCGTCCATGATGCGGCCTTCAGTCAGGGCCGCGCCAGCGTTGGGCGACGCTACCGTTCGTTCCTGACCTCGGCTGTGGCAGGCCAACCCAATTGTTCGGTGCAGTGCAGTTCGCCCACGGTAGGAGTGTTTGAGGTGCATTCTTTTTGTTTTTCAATGGATCTTTCAATTACCACGACACCCCGGGCAGAGCTAATCCCGGACCATTCTCCAGTGCTAGGGGACCACATGGCCTAGGCATCAGCGTTTGTTTGTTTTTGTTTCTCCCTTTTCTGTTGTTTCCAGAGCAGTGGTTCCGGAGGATGTGATAGAGGATGCACAGAGCAGTGGAAGCGTTCTTGACTTGAAAGAGTCCGCCACTTTCCGCGAATCCCAAGCGTCGAGTGACACACTAAAGATGGGGATTAATTTAACGCACTGTTACTGATGAGCTAGTTTTCCTTGCCCTCTTCACATTGGGAGCAATGGGAGAAGAATCCAACGCCAAAAAGAGACTACTACTCCTTCAATAGGCAACAAATATCCAATCCTCGTCACCAATTGGAGTGGAGAAGACATACAATATAATGCAGTTGAGAAGATATAAAACAGTATCTCTAAAATCAACTAAGAATGCGTTATAATATACGCAAATCTGACATATGATGTATTTCATCACATAGCCTGATGCTCACTGTATGAATCTCGTTGTTGCCTCGACAGCATTTTGCAGCAATAAGCGTGGCAGCTCACGCATCCTCCCCGTGTGCATTCGTCTAAGGCGCGATCACCACTTGTTTCTAACACTGCTTACAAACTAATAACATAACATTCGATGTACTGTAACTCGACCATATCCTCATCTGCTCTTGGATGAACGAATACCAATTGAGATGTTACTCTTGGTACCTTGTCCCAATTTCGGACGAACGGCACGGCTCTTCCAAACGACAGCCAGCGCACCATAATCTTCTATCCGGTGAGCTGTAATTCCCTTTCAATGCTAAATGCGCGCTTCACATGAAATGGATTAGACACGTCTGGTTTGTTTAATACCCTGCGTTACCAGTTCTTAATTTGAGCGGCAAGCGGTGTGTGTTTGTTTTTTGGAGTTTTTTTGTCTATGCGTCCTGGATAAAGCCGTAAACCCCAGCTCTCTCATAACTACGGTGCGTCGGAAAGGGTCATCTGCAGAGACCCCGGGTTGGAGATCGGTTTACGATCGCCGCTGCTGGTGCCACCAATGCCACGGTCAGTGTGGTGGCGCTACTCGCGGCGCACCACATTGCGCAAACCTTCGTGGAGGTTTCTGGTGTATCACTTTTCGGCTACAACTTGCCGGCCTCCCTAGTCCCGGCTGGGCTGCATGTGATGGACGTGCGTTTTGTTCGCGAGGCTGGAAACAAACATGTAAAATAGACAACCGAACACGGTGTCGCGATCGTGAAGACAAACTCCGTTGCCCAAATGTCACCAGAGTCGATGGCGCGGTATGCCCGTAAAGCTGTCAAACTACTCCAAACGTCAAACTAGAAGCCCTCCTTAGCGCCGGAGATCATCCGATCAGCGTTTCCTTCGCCATGGCATGGCTTCATTAGGGAGTGGATCCAAGTGGATCATTTTCCCCTGTCGAACGCGTGTGAAATAAACGGCAACATTTACCGTATGACGTGGGTAGTGGACGCGATCGCGATCTCACACCGAACGGGCGGACAGCTGGCGTACATAAAGTCGTACGAACGCGTGTCACGAGATACGCGCCGCACGAGTGGGCACCTTCCGCGTACATAAACACGGCGCGCGTTTGTTGCCTCCAACGTGAATCATAATCGCCTTGTAGAAGGGGGTTAGAGAATCGGCTCGATTGATTTGTAATTATGGCCCGCCGATCTTTGGGTGTAGGTTGACAGACCTACCGCTTCATAGAGAGGTGATGAAATGATTTCTTTTTTGCCTCATCGCTTGTGAGATGGCGTTGAACAACCGGAATGAAGTTACATTTAGTGAGCCGCTTTTCTTGTTCTGGAATATTTACAACATAATAAGCAACCGTTAGGGAGGACGCTTCCAGCAAGATTAGGTCATCGGCTGACGACGCTGATTACAGTTTAAAGAACGATTCATTTGGCTCAACCGGGTCGGTAAAAGCTTTATGACACTCCTCAACGGTTGTGATAAACTCGGTTACGGTTGCCGTATAAAGTCTCCCGAATCGCGATGACCTTTCGCCGCGGATCGTTTCGGAAGCCGGCACCCGGCCACAAGATGGCCTCTGGAGAATGGGCCATTTCAGGTGGATTTACCAGACGGAAGGGCAAAAAAAGGAACATAAACGAACGATCACGGACCGAAAGCGAGCAGTGGGTGTGCTATTAATTTGGGGAGGAGCAAGCGCAAGAAATTGCACCGGAATTAGGCCTTAACTTCGGCCAACTTCTGGCTGGCAGCGATAAATTACTATTTTTGCGATGCCGGGCCCACATTACGCATCGTTCGGTATCACTCACCTTTATGTGCCATTGTTTTACAGCCCCGAAGAAAGCCTTTCCACGGTCAAAGTGCTCCGGAGCGGATTGTTTTATGCGGTTTGGTCATCACGGTGGATGGAGCAAGCTTTCTGTGTTTTCTTCTCTGCGGTGGCCCTGCGCAAGGTTGTCGGTTTTTGGATTACAGGTCTATTTGCTGGAACGAAGTAATCGGATGTTAACAAACGATTTCCTTCGCTACTAGCATGAAGTTGACCCAGATTCTGGATATCCAAGAAATGCGTGTTGATGTTGATGTTCTTCGGCAAATACTGGCTTAATGACTTTGTTTTCTGCCTGGCATCTCACTCCTATAACTTCAATTCGGTGGTGTAAAACTTATGAAAGAAATATTACTACCATCAAGTTCAATTCACTGCAATAAAGCCAGTAATGGCTAGCCTTGACTTAACGACGGTTAGACGTTTATCATTCCAGTTATAAAAACTTTCCAACACGCCTTTTCCACCGAACTGAAGCAAACAAACATCCTTCCGGCACACCCAAAAACGGATCCCACATACGTCAGCCGGGACTGTCAGCTATTTGCCCATCGTCAGCGTCGTTGGATCTGCCGAAAGGGCATCGATCGCACACACTCACAACAATCAATTCGTCCGAAAATGACTTTATTTCTTCGAAGTCACACCAGACTTTGTGATTAATGACAAGCGTTGTGGCACGTAAATGCGTTTCTCCATCTAAATAAACAAACAACGATCAACGCCCAGGAGTCGGAGCAGTTGGGCAAGGGATCGATGAGTTTTATGTGCGTTAATATTTACACCAGACGCGCCGAACACCGAACGTACACGACACCCACACGGGGAAACGGTCGGAATCGATCGCTCTTATCGCGCGCAGGTGATTCAACAGAAACCCGCGGCGTTGCACCACGTGTCAAGAGGACGCGGCCCACGCCCGTTGCATTATCTCCCTCCGCAAGACCCAACTGTGGCCGGTTTGTATGGTCGGTTGTTTGTTGACCTAATCGTGGATCTGTGGTTAGGAGTGCGTGTGGTGCCTTTTCTAAATCCACCGCCTACGATGATCATTATGCTCGTTCGGCTTAACTTCGCTGAACCATCTGTCACGCGTGTGCCACAACAAACGCGTACATGATGCGGCCTTCAGTCAGGGCCGCGCCAGGGTTGGGCGACGCTACCGTTCGTTCCTGACCTCGGCTGTGGCAGGCCAACCCAATTGTTCGGTGCAGTGCAGTTCGCCCACGGTAGGAGTGTTTGAGGTGCATTCTTTTTGTTTTTCAATGGATCTTTCAATTACCACGACACCCCGGGCAGAGCTAATCCCGGACCATTCTCCAGTGCTAGGGGACCACATGGCCTAGGCATCAGCGTTTGTTTGTTTTTGTTTCTCCCTTTTCTGTTGTTTCCAGAGCAGTGGTTCCGGAGGATGTGATAGAGGATGCACAGAGCAGTGGAAGCGTTCTTGACTTGAAAGAGTCCGCCACTTTCCGCGAATCCCAAGCGTCGAGTGTGTTTACTCCACATCCGCGAGGCCAACGGTCGGAACGACGTCCCGTTGGCCTTTCCGCTGCCAGCATGACAGCGACGCGTGCAACGTGCTCGGAAGTCGTAATTAATAGAAATTGGAAAAAGATTTACTCCGTTCCCTGCCTTTGTTGCCTGCTGCCGTTTGCTTCCTCTCGTCTCGCAGGTTTCTGTGTGCTTTTGTTTGCCTATTGCAATTATTATACAACGCACGCAACCCATCATGACTTCGAGGTTCTGCGATGACGACGACGACGACGGTGTGGAGAATGCTTATCCTACTTCCATTTTGAACGGCGCGCGACCGTTACCTCACCGAAGGATGACGCTTCGCCATTAGCGAATCTGTCTCTGGCCAGACGCTGAATTTCGGTACCGCTACTGGTATCTGCTTTTGGAGGAGCCGCGTAACTTGGCTAACGATTAGAACAGTTAGATGTTCTAGTGGGAGGGGAGAGTTAGTCGTACTCTTCAGAGCCGGGCTCGTTTCACGCCATAAAACTTTTGATTTCAGATATGGAGATACGTTTGTGTTACGTTTAAAGTCTTGAAGCTACTATCTCCCATCCCCAGATTGTTACTGTTGAGTGCTCTGTTTTACATTCGCGACAACAGTTATTTAATCGATCGAGAGGGCCATTGCTCTTCATTTACTTTCATAACTTCGTGAGTATTACCCGCTTCCGTTTACGACCCATCTCTTGGGCAGTTCGTTACGTCAGCGTCCCAGCCGATGTCGATCTCCGATCCATTGTCTTGTGATTTGATTAGCCACAATGTGAAATTTGCACTAAGCGCGTTTAGTTATTGCGACGATCCCAAAACGTTAATTTCCGTCCACCTCTTTCGCGCTCTCGAATGGTCTGCGCGGCACGGCGCAATCGACTAAGTCATTCGCAGTGGCGCCATCTGGCGCTTTCTACCGCGGCAAATCGTTTCCATTTCGTGGCGGAGCGAAAGAAAAAGGAAGGTGTGCGCGATCATCCGGACTCATCTAAATTAGCCAATTCAATTAAGGTGAAGAGCGTAGCGTGCCAACCAAAAAAAAAGCAGGCCCGACCGCAACATCCAGTTGTTTTGGTTCGAATTTCACTACCGCGCGGGCGAGAGTTACTATGCGGTGCATAGCCAGCAGCGGCCAACAATTAGACCAGCGGAGAGGCCGCTGCTCGATCTAGGGCTGCTGCTGCTGCTGCTACGGCGTGCAAAAGTGCATTTTCCACTTGCGAACCTCATTTTCCTGTTGCCGTGTTTGCTTTAGTGTTTTGTGCAAGTTTTGTGTCTCGTAAAGAAACTGACTGATCCGTCTCTTCCGCCTCTTTCGTTCGTACGTCCGTTCTGGACGGGGCGAAGAAAAACTGCGAAGGAGAGGTCGAGCGCAAAAAGCCTCAGCATCCCAACATTGAGATCAACGGGTCATTGAGTTACGGGTGATGAGAAGGCGGTAAAACCCCATCACCAACTGGACTGGCACACGGTTTTCCGCCATTTCCCTTTTCTGGGAAATCGTTGCGATGCATTGCGATCGCCGTGCACCGAAGTCCCTGAGGCTAATTGACGGAAGACAGCGAGAAACGAGATCTCTCGCGGACAATTGCGCCGAAGAAGATGCCTAACCTTTGGCGCTTTAGGGCTGACCTAGTGAGATCGAGTCGCGATAGATTTCTGATGCTGTTGCAATGCGCTAGAAGTTGCTGAATGACATGCATTCATGGCAGAATGTAGGCTTCGCGACTTCAAGTCTCGCGGCTGTTGCTCACAATAGCATGACGCATCAGTTCGAGCACTTCGGACTAGAGATGTGCGTACTGAGTAAGAGTGAGTGAGTGAGTTGACTCCCAATATAAAATTTTAATGACTCTTTAGGGAGTCGCTATAATGAAACTCTCTCGCGAGTAAGTAACATCGTCAGCGTCGTTGGATCTGCCGAAAGGGCATCGATCGCACACACTCACAACAATCAATTCGTCCGAAAATGACTTTATTTCTTCGAAGTCACACCAGACTTTGTGATTAATGACAAGCGTTGTGGCACGTAAATGCGTTTCTCCATCTAAATAAACAAACAACGATCAACGCCCAGGAGTCGGAGCAGTTGGGCAAGGGATCGATGAGTTTTATGTGCGTTAATATTTACACCAGACGCGCCGAACACCGAACGTACACGACACCCACACGGGGAAACGGTCGGAATCGATCGCTCTTATCGCGCGCAGGTGATTCAACAGAAACCCGCGGCGTTGCACCACGTGTCAAGAGGACGCGGCCCACGCCCGTTGCATTATCTCCCTCCGCAAGACCCAACTGTGGCCGGTTTGTATGGTCGGTTGTTTGTTGACCTAATCGTGGATCTGTGGTTAGGAGTGCGTGTGGTGCCTTTTCTAAATCCACCGCCTACGATGATCATTATGCTCGTTCGGCTTAACTTCGCTGAACCATCTGTCACGCGTGTGCCACAACAAACGCGTACATGATGCGGCCTTCAGTCAGGGCCGCGCCAGGGTTGGGCGACGCTACCGTTCGTTCCTGACCTCGGCTGTGGCAGGCCAACCCAATTGTTCGGTGCAGTGCAGTTCGCCCACGGTAGGAGTGTTTGAGGTGCATTCTTTTTGTTTTTCAATGGATCTTTCAATTACCACGACACCCCGGGCAGAGCTAATCCCGGACCATTCTCCAGTGCTAGGGGACCACATGGCCTAGGCATCAGCGTTTGTTTGTTTTTGTTTCTCCCTTTTCTGTTGTTTCCAGAGCAGTGGTTCCGGAGGATGTGATAGAGGATGCACAGAGCAGTGGAAGCGTTCTTGACTTGAAAGAGTCCGCCACTTTCCGCGAATCCCAAGCGTCGAGTGTGTTTACTCCACATCCGCGAGGCCAACGGTCGGAACGACGTCCCGTTGGCCTTTCCGCTGCCAGCATGACAGCGACGCGTGCAACGTGCTCGGAAGTCGTAATTAATAGAAATTGGAAAAAGATTTACTCCGTTCCCTGCCTTTGTTGCCTGCTGCCGTTTGCTTCCTCTCGTCTCGCAGGTTTCTGTGTGCTTTTGTTTGCCTATTGCAATTATTATACAACGCACGCAACCCATCATGACTTCGAGGTTCTGCGATGACGACGACGACGACGGTGTGGAGAATGCTTATCCTACTTCCATTTTGAACGGCGCGCGACCGTTACCTCACCGAAGGATGACGCTTCGCCATTAGCGAATCTGTCTCTGGCCAGACGCTGAATTTCGGTACCGCTACTGGTATCTGCTTTTGGAGGAGCCGCGTAACTTGGCTAACGATTAGAACAGTTAGATGTTCTAGTGGGAGGGGAGAGTTAGTCGTACTCTTCAGAGCCGGGCTCGTTTCACGCCATAAAACTTTTGATTTCAGATATGGAGATACGTTT
This sequence comes from Anopheles cracens, assembly GCA_002091845.1. Taxonomy (NCBI): domain Eukaryota; kingdom Metazoa; phylum Arthropoda; class Insecta; order Diptera; family Culicidae; genus Anopheles; species Anopheles cracens. The sequence continues at coordinate 166,483 of KZ067367.1, read as the reverse complement.
GTGTTACGTTTAAAGTCTTGAAGCTACTATCTCCCATCCCCAGATTGTTACTGTTGAGTGCTCTGTTTTACATTCGCGACAACAGTTATTTAATCGATCGAGAGGGCCATTGCTCTTCATTTACTTCATAACTTCGTGAGTATTACCCGCTTCCGTTTACGACCCATCTCTTGGGCAGTTCGTTACGTCAGCGTCCCAGCCGATGTCGATCTCCGATCCATTGTCTTGTGATTTGATTAGCCACAATGTGAAATTTGCACTAAGCGCGTTTAGTTATTGCGACGATCCCAAAACGTTAATTTCCGTCCACCTCTTTCGCGCTCTCGAATGGTCTGCGCGGCACGGCGCAATCGACTAAGTCATTCGCAGTGGCGCCATCTGGCGCTTTCTACCGCGGCAAATCGTTTCCATTTCGTGGCGGAGCGAAAGAAAAAGGAAGGTGTGCGCGATCATCCGGACTCATCTAAATTAGCCAATTCAATTAAGGTGAAGAGCGTAGCGTGCCAACCAAAAAAAAAGCAGGCCCGACCGCAACATCCAGTTGTTTTGGTTCGAATTTCACTACCGCGCGGGCGAGAGTTACTATGCGGTGCATAGCCAGCAGCGGCCAACAATTAGACCAGCGGAGAGGCCGCTGCTCGATCTAGGGCTGCTGCTGCTGCTGCTACGGCGTGCAAAAGTGCATTTTCCACTTGCGAACCTCATTTTCCTGTTGCCGTGTTTGCTTTAGTGTTTTGTGCAAGTTTTGTGTCTCTTAAAGAAACTGACTGATCCGCCTCTTCCGCCTCTTTCGTTCGTACGTCCGTTCTGGACGGGGCGAAGAAAAACTGCGAAGGAGAGGTCGAGCGCAAAAAGCCTCAGCATCCCAACATTGAGATCAACGGGTCATTGAGTTACGGGTGATGAGAAGGCGGTAAAACCCCATCACCAACTGGACTGGCACACGGTTTTCCGCCATTTCCCTTTTCTGGGAAATCGTTGCGATGCATTGCGATCGCCGTGCACCGAAGTCCCTGAGGCTAATTGACGGAAGACAGCGAGAGACGAGATCTCTCGCGGACAATTGCGCCGAAGAAGATGCCTAACCTTTAGCGCTTTAGGGCTGACCTAGTGAGATCGAGTCGCGATAGATTTCTGATGCTGTTGCAATGCGCTAGAAGTTGCTGAATGACATGCATTCATAGCAGAATGTAGGGATCGCGACTTCAAGTCTCGCGGCTATTGCTCACAATAGCATGACGCATCAGTTCGAGCACTTCGGACATCCATTTTTGGGGCTATGTATCGCCTAGTACGACAGTAGTAGCTACTGCTAACGGGAACGCCATATTCTGGAGCCGCGCTATTGTCTGTTCTATCGTCCATTCTGCCATTCGCTTCACAGTGACCGGTGGAACGGTAACTTCTTGGACGTGTTTGGACGGAATGTAGTCACATTTCGTTTGCTTCTGGCGGGTACCACTCAAAATCGACATCAGCAGGTCCCAGCGGACCAAGGCAGCGAAGAAATTTATGGCCTATCTAATTTTGTGTCATATAACGTACGCCAACCCCATAGCAGGGGTGCGGAACTTTATATCACCCTCTCGACCGGCCGACTGGTCAGAATGCGTGCAGCCCGGGGCGAGCCTGAGCAATAAAACTTTCCGCTCGAACAATGGCGCGCAAAAACTCCCGGCGCGCTCATTTGATCGTTCGGGTGATCGATTTTCGATTGCTGTTATGCATTTTACAACCCAAAATGAAAACAAGCCCACTCAGCACACGGTGATAAAGCGAAAGACAAAAACAAAAGGCGAAGGGAGATGCCTTATTAAGCAGCCACAGCAGCAGCAGCACGGGGCGGACTGGTTTTCGAAATTGAATTAATGCGTGACGATTAAAAGTAGAACCGGCGACATTATTGTGCCACCGGTGCCGGTGACTTGCCTTGCCGCGATAAATTAAAGTTCGATTAATCATTCCATTTCGGCCAACGCGCTAATTGCTCTACGATAAGGTCGTTAGGACTGGCGGTGGTGTTTTTTTGTGTTTTTAATTGTTCTCAACTAGAAATGTGTGGTTTGCTCGGACGATTGCAAAGGTTAACTCGCGAGGACTGAGTTAAGTTGCCATAGAAACGCTCTCTCTAGCGAACGCTTCCATAGTGTCATGTGTGAGCGCACGGTCTTGCACACCACTAGTGTTGGGATCAAATCCAAACTGGACAGGAACGCAAATGTCCTTACCACAGATATACTTCATTAGACTTTTAAAAGTTACTTAAAGCTGTCAAAGCGCTTATTAGTGTGAACCCATTACTTCTTAGTTATATATCAAAGCTCTTATTTGTGCTGTCAAACTAGCCGAAGACCATTTCTGAAAAGTTTTCCGAACGAAGATCATAGCCCAATTTTCTTTTATTTTTGCCCCTATATTTGAAAACTTTGCCTACCCCTGCCTTAGCCGAAGATTATGAAAAGCTTACTAGTGGAAACTCAGAAGAAACGTATCAATAGGCAATTTTGTGATCCAATTATAAAGAAGAAGAAGACAATGTTTTGTTAATTTTAGTTTATAATTTTCACTTTTCACCTACAGGTTTCTGATGCAACTGTTGGCAACGGTCACACGAAGCCGGGCATCACGTTTGCGGACGGTGGCAAACTCGGGCAAACGGCGGACCATCTGCGCCTGCTAAGCCGTCACACTGCCGACGACGACGGAGTCGACGAGGAGGACGACGAGGAGGACAGCATCGAGGAGAGCAAGTTCTGCACCCTTCCACGCCACGGTCCGAACGCATTTACCATCCGACAGGTAGGGTAACGGCCCCAAAACGCGCAGAACGTCACGCTAACGCACTGTTTTCTCTTCCGTTTTTCCGCCCAGGCTCGCTTTTCGAAAGGCAACGGTGCAAAAGCGCTCGGATTTTCCATTGTCGGCGGTAAGGACTCACCGAAGGGCTCGATGGGCATCTACGTGAAGACGATCTACCCGAACGGGCAGGCGGCGGAGAAGGGTACGCTGCAGGCCGGCGACGAGATCCTGTCGGTGAACGGGAAAGCATTCCAGGGCCTCTCGCACCAGGAGGCGATCAACGTGTTCAAGGCGATCAAGACCGGCGAGGTGGTGATACTGATCGGGCGGCGCAACAACCGCCGCAAGCTGGAGACACCGTCCCCGACCGACTCGGGGACCGGTACCGCCCCTCCGTCCTCCACCGGCTCTCCGACCAACGCGTGCAGTGACGATTGAACGCGCGGGTGGCCGGGCATGTTTCTCTGTACATTTGCGTAGGATTCTAACCCCGAAACAAGAGAGAGAGATAGAGAGGGAGTAAAAACCTAACCTTATAGAGCACCCGCGTGCCCGCAATATAATGAAATATTTAATATTTTCGTACCCAATACCAAAGGCTTCAATATCAAAAATAAAGAAACACCCGAACCGAAACTGCAGCAGGCGAATAAAGGGCGAATGTAAAAAGAAAGCAAAAGGCAACGAACGGGTTGCAATCAAAGCGTGCTTAGGTCGCAGGCCGAAAGCGACAGTGGATACAATGTGTATAGCAGGAGCACATACCAGCATCATAACTCATCGACAAGCCAAATCGTGTGGAGAGAAAGTGTGCAGAAAAAAAACACCAGTCATTCTAAAGATATCCTTTCTAATCATTTATTGTTCTTTTTACGCGTAATCGTATTCGAAAGGAAAATATATCTATTTACATTATAAACGGATTCCGCAGCAGTGCGCCTTTTTCGTTTTATTGAGTGTTGAGAACCGTTTTTGAGAAATGTCTTCTTTGTGGAACATGCAAGTGGAAGATGTGATTCGAAACCAACAGAAGAGTTCCTCGCAGAATAGGAATGCAGGATCAGTTCAGTTTAAATACAGGTGCGAGGGAAAAGATGTCTTGCCTGTAGGACTTTTAGGAAGGCTCGCCACGCTAGCTGGAGTCTCGCGAGGAGAACCTTTTGCTTCAAAGTTTAATCCAAACGGGCAGCATGTACATTTTGAAGAAGCCACTAAACTGACATATTCAGGCGCAACAAACACTGTTTCAAATTGTTGTACTTCTTATCTATTACGTTTAAGTGATATCCGTTCATATCCGTGATTCATGCACGTATCTAAATGATGTTGTGATGTATAAAACAAAGATCCAGAGGTATTTGTTGAACTCTAGGTTTTGTAACACATGTTCATCTTTATCTTTCTGTACCTTGTATCTTGCTTTTCAAAAGCGAGCAAATGTTTAAAAAAACAAACCTAGAAGAAAAGCTTGCTCTTTCGGACCTCATTCTTCAACTCGAACCAAAGCTATATACCAAAGTAAAGCCGATCTATATATCCATTTCATTTCATTTCGCTCATTCAGGTATGAATATGACTACGATTAGCGTGCGTGCGATTAGCATCAAAAACGAACTTATAGGTTCAAATGCAATTCAGTTATTTGAATCTTAACCTCACAACTGTTTCTGGCTTATCGTTTCATCGATCATGTCGAGGCACTCGGATAGCGGGAACACCTCCTTGCTGAGCGTCTTGGTTAGGTCGGGCAGGACTTCCGATTTCTTCACCAGCACGGCGTGATGCAGCTTCTAAAGTTGGAAAATTATGCAAAAAATGAGTTATTCAATTTTCTTTTCACCACGCCACTCTAACTTTCACATACCGTTTGCAGTTGCTTCATGGCGTTAACCATCTCGATGCTTATCAGTGGTTCCTTCCTGACCGTGCCGTTCGGTCCGTTGCCTTTCGCCTGCTGCTGAAACTCATCCAGCAGCGTTTCCACGTTGCGGCAGGTTTTCGCAATACTCGTCCATTCCCGCCGGAAACGCTGATGCAGCTCGACAACATCGACGGACAGAATTTGACTGTTTTCGATCGAGCCCAGCACGCCGATCGCTTGCCGTAAGCGATCGACCAGCGCGTCTACATCGATTGCAGCGTATTTCGTTAGGTCCGCGCAGGAGCTGGTCAGTACTGACGTGCTGTTTGCCAGGAGGTTGGTTTCATTCAGTAGCCGCGATTGTTGCAGCGGTGCGGTTGCCGTTTTCTTGACCGATCCCTGCCGGTGATGTTTGTTGTTGGTGGCTGCTGTTGCGGATCGCGATCGGATCGTGTCGAAGAGTGTGTCGATTTCCTGCTCGCTCGGCCGTTCTGCGGGGTCGAAACCTTTTGCGCCGTTTGTAGTGTCTGTATCGTTTTCCTTTGCTAGAGCCAGCAGCGCTCCGGGCAAATCCGCAGAAGAAGAGGTGCCATTGGGTAGAAACTTTGAGGCAATCTTCGCCTTGCCCAGGTACCGATTGATGTGATCTAAGTTTTTGTACACTTCCTTAGCTACGACTTGAAAATCCACTGGTGTCATTGCTGTAATTTTACAGGATGCGCACCGTCCACTGGAAATAGACGCAAAGAAGCAAAATTCCGTACGTTGCGAACAAGGAAAGCCAGACAAACAATAAACAAACAAACAAAGCGGTCGTTGAACAAATCGAATTTCAAACGTCAACATCGGGTGCGTGAAACTAGCCCTCCATCAACGCACTCATCCACCACACCCTGTGTCAACTGTCACGTAAACGTCAAAGTTGCTACGTAAACGTCAAAGTTGTTGGGGTACAAAACGATTTTGTTTACGTGCGATTTGGCTGCTAGTTTTAGGTGATATTTATAAGTATGTTTTAATAAAAACCTCTCCAAACCAACGCCCAGCATCCGTCTGTGACCGATAACGAGGGGCAAGTGAAGTCGTGTCGGATTTCCCCGATTCCGGAAGCCGAAACAATCGAAACTGCATCGCTTTCATCTCACAAGAGTGAAAGGCATCACATTCAACGCGCACAGAGAAAACACGGGGGCACAACACACCCTTTTCACCCCACATTTAAAGTGCTTCCCCACGACGGGGACCCACACGCATTCCGAAGGAGCGCCAACCTTACGCGATGGGTACGTATTAAAATGGTGTAGAGCTTTTGTTTTGGCACAGGGCGCGAAGGCATCCTTCTTATCCGAGTTTTATCGCATGCGAGATAAGATAAAAATTCGACGAAAGTGCGTTACACACAAAGGAGTGTAAATCATGTAACCAACACAACTACACACACAAACACACACATACACATCAGACACAGTGGCAGTTAAGGCAGTGCAAGAGCGGATCAGTTAAGGTGCGGTTCTGTTTGAAAAAGGCTGCGTTTTAATTGCAGGAAAACATTCATAGAACAATTACAACACTTTTAATTAGGATTGCTTCGTTCCGTTGAAGTAAAGCAATTCGCAATTGTCGTCTAGCTACGCCCCACTTGTTGAGACTGTTCTGCATGTGTTAGTGGTGAATTGGTGTAGTTGTGTGTGTGCGTATCGAATGCATCATCCCCCCACCCCTAGGTGGGCGACTTCAACGCACGGTTGATGGAATGTTGTCGATCGAGGGGGTTGTATTATTTCCATTTCAAAACGACGACGGACGACTTCGGAGCGTCTGGTGCCCGTGACGCGAACATCCGCCGTTCCAATGTGAAGTTGATGTAATTAACGCGATCTCGACTCAATTAGTGCGGGCAATTGTCCATTACCGGGCCCTAAAACATTTGTGCTACGAGTGGTGTCTTTTGCGGTCTTGTTTCTCGAAGAACTGGTGGTGTTTTTCATACGAAGTACGGCCGACTACGTAATATTGACCTTCCCGTGCGTGGTGTGTGTCATTCGCTGCGGTGTGGACGCGTTGAACCAAAAAACTAGGTCGCAGTAGGCAGGCGCTCGGGGGTCGCTGGATCAGAACATAAAACGGAATGACGTTAGATTTTATACCGTTTTGATTACGGGTGTTCGGGGGTACACCGTTGGCGCGTGGTTCTGTTACTTCTATCTCGCCTTCACCCGAAGAGAGGCTATTGAATCACCAACACAACACCATTTGCCGTGTGCACGTGCCACTCGTCTGGTATCGCATCTCCGACAGTTCAAACCGTCAGTGGACGATTATCGTCCCACCCGGACCGGAAGCAACAACACCCACCACTACAACAGACGTCCACCATGACGAGCAATCGGAACCGCACGCCGACCGGTCAAATACGGGATGATTTTCTACTCGAGACCAACTTCGATGACGATGGAGCCCTCACACGTGCCTACAACACCCTCCCACAGCAGCAGCAGCTGGTGCCCTTCAACGGTGGGGCACTACAGCGACGAAGCCTGCCTTATCGGTCCAACTTATCGGTGGATCGATACTCGGAAACAACCCTGCACGGCAAACCACCGCGGAAAGGTATTTCTGGAACGACCCAGCACCACTTTATCATGGGCAAACATTGAGTCGTCCGCAATTTGTGTTCTGTTTGGACGATGATTCATTCCCTGTTGCACTTGCGCTTCATCTCGTTCTGTACCGGGCACATGTGGCACACATTTCAGGAACGTTTTCGCTTCAATCATACCGCAGCATACCGCTTAGAAAAATGTACATTTGAATCACAAAAGATCGGTTTCCACTTCTCTCAGTTTGTAATAATATCCATCCGTACGTAACACATTCCGGAGCCTGCTCCGAAGTTAAGCTATTCATCCATATCAACAGGTTTCCCTTGTGCAATAACCGTGGCATTTGTCACTAGAGACGCGATCGGCCGGCACATCGCCTGGACATAGATTACGAATTTCTCTTCGTGAGCTCCGTGAGTCCCACATTGGCAGTCGAGCTGCCGTGAGACCCAATCCAATTCGTAGACGTAAACAAGCCGCCGCAAACGATTAACAGTGTTGTGCTAAACAGGGGAAACGACATAAATTATTTATCGTCACCGTTCGACACTAATCGTTCGTACCGGCTTCAAAGTGCGACAGAATCATCCCGCCATTTGCTGCTGCACAACAAGAGTTCAACGATGCTTAAAATCGATTCCCATACATATGCTCTGCTCGTTTTCTGTTAAAAGTCACTAACAACTATTTCAACAGTTTATTTTTCTGTTCATCATTCTCTTCCTCGTCATTGTTGTCTGTTCTCAGCGGGAAATATTTATTAAACAGCGCAAATGAAGCGTTAAAAGCATATTGTAGTGCAGATTGTATACGTGTTTTGATGAAAATATGCTTGATCAATACGGCAGTATGAAATCTGCGCGACAGGACGCTTTATTTACACATTAATAACCCTATTAAAGGAAGTCGGGTAGCCAACGAACTGTTCAGTTCAATTACCTTTAGTTCTAGTAATCATGTTGATGTTAAACTTGAATAATGTAAAAATATAGCTATTTCAACTATTTATAAAAATCAGTAAGAAAAATCATTGCAAATGAACAAGAAATGTCATTAAAATAAGATTTCTAGAATTCGAGTTAATTAAAATGAAAACAACGCTGCAGCTTCCTCGGTCAGACGGATCTAAGCACCATTTTCTTTTGCACAAAACCTAATTGGTCATTACGATCTCCGTTGCATACATTTGTGATCATCGATTGTCGAACGCTTTTCTGTACGTGACTCGTCTGCTTATACATTAGTTCTTATGTTATTACACATTCGTTTTTAATTCGTGTCGTTTCCGTTAGAAGTATTCATAAGTTTGTCCACAACAATCCAACATCATCAACACACGCACACTATACGTTGGCTTGGGATGCAACTGTATCGCAATGCACCCTTACTAATTACCTTCTCACTTCTTCACTTCTCAGGCGGCTGCTGTAAGTCATGCATCACGCGGATACCGTACGCCACACTGATCGCGACGGTCATGTGCCTTATCGGGGTCGGTGTCTTCTGCGGCACAATGTTCCGCGGCACCTCGCTCGCGATCATCATGCTCGACCAGGTGTTCCATCTGCGGCTGCCCTGGATCGAGGCCGTCCAGATCATCTTTGTCGTGATCGGTGCATCGATGGCGGCTCTCGGGCTAATGATACTGTTCGTGGGCTTCCTGGCGACGGGAGCCACCCGGCATAAGGTGTACCGGGCGTGGGGATCGCGTGTCGGCGGCCGCATCTCGTGCGCGGTGTTTATGGCGATCTCGTACGTGCTGAACATCACGTGGATACTGATCCTGTGCTTCCTGTCGATCGTAACGTTCGTGTTTACCGTGTTCTGGAACATGTGCGCCAACACGAACGTACAGACGCACCGGGATTGTATCGATCTGACGCAGTTCTGTAAGTGAGCGATCCGGCGTAAATGTATTAGTGCCCTCTTCCGTCGCATTGGTTTGTGTCACGGGAAATTCATCCGAGACACAAACCTACGCCACTGTAGAAGTCTCCAATACAGTTTAGTCGGTGATTGTCTATTCAAGCAATACATTCGGTGCAAGCAAACGTATTAATATCCTTATTCCCCCGTAGACTTCATGTTCCCGGACGGCGTAAAGCAGGAGGACATGAAGATCTGCGAACCGGCGAAGGTGAAGGCGTTCTGCAAGGACGGTGTGGAGAAGTGCGAGATCATGTTCATCCTGGCGACCGTCTCCTGCCTGCTGATCATTCTCAGCTTCGTGCACTACCTGATGTGCCTGGCGGCGAACTACGCGCACATCCGCGACCACGAGAAGTTCCAGGAGCTGCAGGAGATCCAGAACCTGACCGAGATGGAGTACACGGCCGCGTCGAAGGACCGGTTCTAGGATACGGCCCAGGAGATCTACATTGAGCACAGTGCCTGAGGGTGGCCCCGCAAGGTCGCCGCATATGGCGCTGTACGAGCAGCTTACGTTTAAATTCGGCTCGGGCTGAGCACACACCTCCTCCCAGCAGCACAAGCTGTCCTTATCTTCGTTTTTTTCTTGCAAAATTTAATGCTAATTCGTTTCTAAGGTCCTCCTAGCGTGCTAAGTTTATGATAAGCGGGTAACCCGCGAGCTTTTTCTTCCATTCACTGCCAAAAGACGGGGGAAACTAAAAACCACACACATTCAATGTTTCTGCACCACCGTTCGTTTCGTTACTTTTGCAATCCGTCCAAACAAAACGAACCGAGGGGCAAGTGGTGTGCTTGCTTCTTCTGCCAGGATGTTCGCTCCTTTTGTCTGCAATCGCTTTATGTTTTTGGTCAACTTTCTGCTTCACTCCGTTTGTTGCCTGTAGGATTTAAACAAAGGGGTTTATTCTGAACTGATCGAAAGGGGACGATCCTCAGGATCGATCAGATCAGAGTAAGCCCTATAGGCTCGATGTGTTATGCCCAATCTAGATACTCCTGGATCCATGCGTAGTAGTTCAGGTTAAGCGTTAAGCGACAACGACGGTACGAGAACGACTCAGAAACAAACGCGCGTCTACGCGCAACGAATACTAGTGTGTAGGGACTGGACGAGAATTCAAGAAGTCTGACGAGATAACAATAAGCAGCATGCTGTTTTTTGCACAACATCATTGTGAACTGGAGAAGAAGGTGTTCCTAGGACTCATTTTTGTTTTCGAAGCAAAATCAATATAAAACAGAGGTTAAGCATGAAGACATATCGACATAAAAGCACAAAACTGTTTGGAGCGCCTCAAGAAACACTATGAAAGCATTTTTTTACACAAAACTTATGTAACACGAACCATAGAAAGGAGTGAACAGAAGCACACAAACAAAACCCCAGCTTTACCTCTAGAGAAAAAAAGAAAACATAATACATTCCAGTGTGATAAAGGTAGGGGAAAAGATAATAGCGTAGCGATAGAACTACCCCAAAAAACCGGCTTACATTCTGTGAAACAGCACAAATGATGTGTGAGATCGACACGTATTGTAAGAAGAAGGCTGATAGAAGAGGTGCGCGAAGATGGGATATATATTTTTATATCTATTGCGAGTAATAGTAGTTAACGGAACAGAAAATCCAACACCGGCAGTCCGACTCTGAGACTGAGCCGCCGACAGGTGATCGTATTTTTATACAACAAACCCTAGCATTCCCTTTTCGCAGACGAGGACCCGAGTTTTTTTGGGGACGCTCTGTGCGATCTCCTTGAATAATAATGAAAACAGCAGAAAACAATCGTGGTTTCAAGGGAACGAGAAAGTTGAAGAAACGGATAATCGAAAAAAAGATAAGATAGTTAAACACCACATTGACGATGTGCTTTGAAACTTAAGAAAAAGGAATATTGTATCACGCTAATGTGTTTTCCATTTTTTAAGGCTTTTCAAATCGCTTCTCCCCTCGGCAGTAGTTCGGTTCTGGAAACGCTTTTTGCGCGAACCACTTGTTTAGGGAGTTAATATGGTTTGCGTTCCGCCACATAACCCACCATTATAATCTGCCCCTTACGAAATGTGAACTAAATCACGCCTATTTACTCACGTGTGCATCAAGTATTTACAAAAGCTGCTAAAAAAAAAGAAAACACAAACATCGCTTACCCTCTTTATACATTTCAACGCTGCAGAGAAGTAGCAGGGCGACGGTTATTTCCGGCAGGTGCTCGTTCGAAAATGTGTCCAAAAGATACGCCTCAAAACAATCAATTTTCAATCATTCCTACTCGTAAGTGTCACTCCCCATTCTGTATTCGCTCAGTATTTAATCGTCGTTCCATGTAATGCAATTCTATTCTCTCTATCCTATACATAAACCGTGGCTTTCCATTTTGAGCCATTTCGTTACCTTAACATTTCCATCAGCAAACAGGTTCCGTTTGCTCTTTCTCCTCGTTCCATTCTTTAGCAGTTGAAGGACAAGTTTTTTTTATAACAAAATTCGAAAAAAATGATAAAAAAATGAATTTATAAAATTCACACTTAAGAAACGATACATTCACCGTTCTATTGATAGAGGGTAGCAAGTTAGTTGAGTTAGTAAATCACTTCCACTAGGGCATATATGATAAGAGAAGTTTTTTTTCGTTTCGAACGTAAGCTATCGATCAGTTCGTCTAATAATCAAATCGTGTCAAGCAAAATGTTCACAGTAGGATTTTTTCGAAGTAAGTTTACGGCGGGAGAGCAATGGAAATTTACCAGTTTCTTTTGTTTGCGTTGAATTTGTTCTATGTGAAATAAAAATCGTCATATTCAAACAAACGGTCGCAATTGTGGTTATATGGGTTTGTCCATAAGGATACAGCAGAAGTGGTGATATGAATAAGAGTCATATCCGGAACTGTGCTCCGAAAAGTCTGAAATTTTGGTGAGATAATTGGAATGATTTTTTTCTTTTGTTCCGAGGAACTCACCCTAACAGCTTGTCTTTTTCTTCGAACGACGAGGGTTGGTGTAAAAATCTAGCTCAAAACTGACGAATTTCAATTGTCTAAAGTGAATCAAAATAATCCGCTACGGTCTTCAAATAATCAAAAGAAATCGTTGGATGTCAGTTTTGATTTAATTTTCTGCATTCAAATTATGAAAGAAAAACGATTAGAACCACTGTGTGGATCGAAATATTTGTCCGTTTCCCAGAAAACATAATTACGTTGTCTGGCCAAAACTACAACACTGCCATGTAAATTTCAAACCGGTTTTTGATTATCTATGGCAGTGAGTGGATAATTTGTCTTCCTATACATACTTCACTAGCAACCCTCCAGATCATCTTCCTCTCGAACGCTTCTAAGAAG